>JAPZEB010000020.1:34807339-34820129 GCA_029783705.1 Chaetodon striatus | reverse complement strand
TTTAAGACTTTTTAAGACCTTTTTAATACCACCTTATATGAAATTTAAGACCGAACCTGCAATAGAAATACACATTACATGTATATGTGTGTTTGTGACACACACGTATGAGTACTCTTTCCAAGTAAACACACTGATGTCAGCTTAAAGTGAACGAGAAGGAAAAATGATAATGATTGGGTGAGTTTAAGTTTAATGTGTTTGATGTAAAAGGAAAACAAAATCTCATCGCTGTCACAACTGCTATTTATTATCGCAATTCTTTGGTCTGTTCAACAGTCATCGGTCTGTCAGGCAGGAGGAAGTTCTGTGGTAATGTGATCAAAATTATTTAAGACCCACTGAATCTGAATTTAAGACAATTTAAGAATTTTAAGGCTTTATATTGAGAGAAATTAATTTAAGACATTTTAAGACTTTTTAAGGACCTGTAGATAACCTGTATGACAAAAGGTTTTGACATTGAAAACAAGACCAAAACTACCATGCGAACACTTGCTAATAGGCAGTGAACACAAAGTACAGCTGAGGCTGATGGGAATGTAGTTTTGCAGATATTTGGATGTGAACAGCAAGTTTAAGTGTCGACCTGATGGTGACTCTAGAGAGGGAAAAGTTGTAACACTTATACTGAGGCAGACATGAATGTGTCCTTCATCTAACAGTTGTTATGTGCTTGCAGTTAGCACTTATCTATGAAGGTTGATCAGATAACAAAATACTGCTTCAGCCTATAGTACTAAGAGGAAGGATTTTACAACAACAAGAAGTTACTGCAGGAACATTTACACTTCAGATGGATGCTGAATAAAAATGAGAGGATCTGAGAATATTGTGAACTAAATGAGATGCATAGCTAAATTTGTTGTATGCCCTTTAATTGAATATACCTATTCAACCTTGGACCTATGGTAGATAAAATACTAGTATTATACTTGTGTCAATTTTAGACTATATATTAATTGACCTGAATCACACATACAGTTGTAAACTGGCATGAATCAGAGCATGAATGTAGATTTGTTTTTGTTTGGGGTATGTTATGTTCATATTTGTGTTGAGGTAAGGCTGTATGTATTTAAATTCCATTGGTGGATATCTCCAGGGACATTTCATGTTGACTGTTCAAGGCAGGCCAATATATTGTGCTGTTATATGCTAGTAAAACGTACAGAAAATTTTGGTTTGTTCTTTATTAATCTGTTTAAGTAATTCCACAAGGGACTGATCGTGTAAATGGAAAGGCTGATGCAGTACATAGCCAGTGACTTTTTATTGCATTGCGGCACACACTGAGCCAAGTTTGACTTTTTTGCTGAATGTTAAAAGGTACTCTCAAGGATTGACTTTTTGTAAATATGCTTACCAGTGAAAGTGTAAGTAATAGCCAACCCCAGATTTATTCTTCTTTGGCATTTCGCCTCGCTGTATTTGCGTTTTTTCAGCACTGTGTCTCTTAGATTTGAGCTGCTTACAGCCTGGCACATGGACACTTCCTTTTTATAAAGCCCCGACTTCACCTGAGTGCTGTGGGAACACACACCCTCTAACGTCCCAAGCACAGAAAATAGGTAGAAAATAAGGAAATACAGGCAGAGGGCAGAGTCTCTGCAGCAAAATACACCGCCACACACTTCCAGTGGGTCATAAGAGATGACTGAGAGGGACTACTTTTGTATGTCTACACATTGATTATTAGAAGAATCCTGCATAGTGCGTCTTTACTCTCGTTTATAAAGCTAAAATAACAAACAGTCTCTGGTTGCAGCTTCTCAAATGTGAACATTTGCTGTTTTTCTCATGTGTTTATCATTGTAAACTGAATATCTTTGGGTTTGGGAAAGTGTTGGTCAAAGGAATGAACTGATTTTGATACTCACCTGCTGATACTGAGTACCAATCACATAGCAGTGCTCCTTTTAACCTCACAGCGTGGAGGTCATTGATATCACTTTTAAATAAGGTAACATCAGGCTAGGGACAGCTGTGGCACTAAATATGTGTCAGCAGCAGCCCACTGTGGCTGAACGTTAACAATGGGGGGTGGGATCTGGAGGTTGCCAGACTATCACAGGGCTGACACATATAGACAGACAACCATTCATTCTCACATTCACAACTACGGCGAATTTAGAGGCACCAATTAACCTATACCTAAATAAACTTGACAAGTAAGGTTCAAATAACGTCTCTTAATCATGAATGATTTAAGTATTGCGTTTCTAAATGTTGTGGTGTTATTTCCCTGTCAGCAAGCAGAGCCAATGCAGACAACAACAGTGTTAAATAAATGTTCATTTAAGTTCAGCAAATTTGTATCTCATTTGTCATTATTAAATTGCTGTATTTCATTAATAAAAAACAAAGATGTCAGCATTATGTATCAGTCATCAGCTGCCATGCTCTCTAAATACTGGCACTGGCCATTAAAAAAACCACAACAGTCAACCACTACAGACGAGCAATTTGAAGACGACCGTGAGCTCAAGCAAGGCTGGATTCTCAATGCGGCAAGCCGGGCTCCAGGCCCCCATGGGCTCCACAAGTCAGAGGTTCACACTGCATGCATGTCAACTGTTAATCTGATAAATGGACAGGTGAAAAGGATGCTGCAGTTCTGGACAAAAGTAAACACACCATATATTCTAGCAGGGGAACTATAGAGAGGGGATCAATACAGGACTGGACTGAGATGCCCTGAGAAGTTTTTGTTTGATCAGCAGACAGCTCACATACCTTGAAGACCTCAGAGAAGAAGCCTGAACCTATCTTCTCACAGAAGAAGTCATCGATGCGGGCCAGACTGGACACAGCACTCCTCAGGGCTCTGTAGGAGGACGGACGGATCCGGTTGGGCGCGTGAATACTGTGAAGCGGCGGCTCGTCACCGTGACCCTCCTCAGGATCACAGAAGCAGCACTCAGCGTGGTAGTCCATGTTGCTGGAGGACCACCACCACTTGCTCCGCTCTTTCCCACAGGGGAACCAAAATGTCTGTTAGACTGCAGTAGTCCTGAGACGCGAGGTGATGGTGGCTTCCACCATCATGATGTCAGAACGATCAGTGTCTTCTGTGGGTTATATGTGTGACCTAATGACCTGATAGTGTATCTTAAATTTTACACAACACTGCAGCTGTGATTACATCTGCTTTCCAGGTTCAACCTTGATGAGGACAGCAGCAGATCTCAGGTTATTACACAAATATAGAGTATTATGACGTTTCAGCATCCTCTCATTCAGAGTCCTTGATTCCTGGAAAGTATCCCAGTTCCCACCAGCTGCAGTGGCACAAAGATGGAAAAGTCTCACAAATGAAAATGTGAAGTCACTTCAAATTTCTGCTGCGCTGCCACCGAGGTTTTAGAAATTCCTGCAGTCCATGAACGTCGCCTCACCGTGCCGGTAGCCTACGTGCGGAGGCTCGGTTCCCTCCGTCATCCCGTTAGTGTGGAGGCTGAGATGACGGATGCTGCAGCTGCACGGTACCGGGAGAGGGTAGGAGGGCCGAGCAGCCGGCTGCCATGTAAAGGTCCCTGTGGAAGTGTTGTAAGAATATTACAGGGTTATTATAGGAAACAATTTAACACAGCAACACCGACATATTTAACGTCACAGCAGCTAACGTCTATTTAAATTAACACCACCGTTTGTTAATAGGACACATTATGCGCTGATTTTGTCGCATTTAGGGACCCAGAGCCTCCTCTGAAGGCCTGCCTGCTGCCTGTGAGAGCTGTGTACGGTAGCCATGAGGCTAGTAGCCAGAGAAAATCACCGCTAGCGGGGCGATAAGCCATAACCTCCAGTGATATCATCGACCTGCACAGCTCAACCGGGACTATCAGGCTTCGCAATAATCACAGGCCTCGTTCAACCATGAATTTATTTATTTTTTTTACAACTGCGTATAGTAAAATAATATTTAGACTGAGGCTAAATAAACGCAAAAATGTAACGTCAGCGTTTCTGAATTCAATATTTCTCCGGGCAGATAATAAAAAAAATCCTGGCTACTGTTAATAACGCGAGCTGTCAATGACAAGCGGGCTGCAGAGGCTGAGTCGACGGCTTACCTCTCTGCTAACGTCCGTCTGGAGGGAAATGTCGATGCGGTCCGGAGGTTAGAGATGGACTGGAGGCAGAAATATCGCTCCGGAGCTCGGCGGTGTCTGCTGTTGATAATCCTGTCTGGATTCCTGCTTTATGAGCCGCTTGTTGGGACGACTACCATAATGAAACTGCCCGGAGTCAAGCTCGCGAGAGTGATACTGAGGACTTCCGGGAGTTTCACAATAAAAGCTTCTCTACCTAAATAAAAAATCGATTTATATGCGCACTATGCGTACAGTTTTGTTTAGCTGTACTTTAAAGAAAGTTATAAAAGCATGTCCTCGTTTACTCAACAAGTTATATATTTTTTTTAAAAACCATTAAAAGTGTTTTTGTAAAGATTTAAGGCATGCCCATATTTTAAGGATGAATATGACCACACAAAAAAGGTCACATTTTTCTTCATTTCTGTGTGATTAAATAGAAACTTTTGCCAAATCTGATGATGGCTATTTGAATTTTTAACCTGTAACATACATAAAATACAATTGTGAACGCACTGATTACATCTAATGAATTTTCTACTGAGTTCAACTTTATTTGGGGAATAATTTCATGTTTTTCTCACAGTATACTTTTAGTCTGAGGTGAATGCAAGTTTTAAATAAAAACAGTATGACAACTGAGAGATACAGTGACAATAAGATTGAATTAAACAGGCTAAACAAAATGTAGCCTATGTTAAAAAAAAATCTGGTGTATTGCGTTAATAGCAACTGAAAAGGTACATATAATATGCAATAAATTAAATATAAGATGACATTTCTCTACCCTATGATCAAGCAGACTTATGTCAGACTTATTTCTGTCATTTATAGCCCAAAGTAGCCTAATAACAATTGTACTTAAACACAGACAAGCGTTGAGAAAGAGTGACTGTATATAAATTATTTCTTGCTTTGAAATAAACAATCGATTTATATGTGCACTATACATATAGTTCTGTTTAGCTGTACTTCAAAGAAAATTATAGAAGCATGACCTTGTTTACTGAACAAGTACATATTTTTTAAAGCTATAAAATGTTTATTTTTATAAACTCAGATGTAAAGCAAGCCCATATTTCAAAGATCAATTTGTCCACACACAAAAAAAAGATCACATTTTCCTTATTTCTGTGTGAATACATGAAAACTTTTGCCAAACCTGATGATGGCTATCTGAATTTCTAACTTGTGATGTACATAATGTAAAATACAATTGTGAACACACCGATTACATCTAATGAACTAACTACTAAATTCAGCTTTATTTGGGGAATTCATTTTTTCCCCCCCAACATCAGTGTATATTTTAAGTCTTGTTTACTGCGTTAATAGGAACAGAAAAAGTACATATAGTATACAATTAATTAAATAGAAGATGATAATGCAATAGGCTATGACCAAGCAGCCTTATTTCTGTCATCTGTAGCCCAAAGTAGCCTAATAACAATTGTGCTTAAACACAGACAAGAGCTGAGAAAGAGTGCCTGTATATAAATTATGTCTTGCTTTGAAATAAATATAAATAAGAGGACAGAGTTCATTTTTATTTAACGTCTCATCCCTTTAAGACTTTTATGTCGAAGACAGAGATGAACTTCCTGTTTCTTTCACTCTAACTCTGCGGAGCTTGACAACTGGCACACGGTTCTGATTGGAGCGGATGAGAGGAGTCAGACCCGAACAGCTGATCTGGAATCGGTTTCTTCTGTCAAACCTTAGCGCTGGAAGACCAGAGATTTATAACAAAAACCGATCCCAGACCAGTCACTGAGCCGGAAGTGGCGCACTGGCAGTGACACACATTTTAATATAAATAAATAAATAATAATTATATTTAAAACAATGATAACAATAATGATAATAATACTAATGTTACAGCAGTTACACTATACAGTTAGAAATAACAAAAAATAATTGTAGAGAATAAAATCAAAATAAAACAAGTAAAAACAAAGATAGATCATCTTCATGTGGTCCCCCTTCTCCTCCTCCTCCTCCTCCGCCTCCTCCGCCTCCTCCTGCCGTGTGCTACTGACATGTTTTCTGCTGTGACGCTGGAGGAAGTGATGAAGGCACTTTGCACCATGATGTATACATCCATACTACACAGGCCCACAGCACAGCACAGTGCAGCACACCAGCCTCTGTTCAGCCTGGACGTAGTCAAGCTTTCCTTTAACAATGGAACAATGCTACTGCACCATCAGACACATGCATGTTGTCATGTAATTTTAGCATATAAAAATATATATATAGGCCTAATATGTTTGATAAAATGCTGTAATACTAGGGGAAGATGTAGCTATTATGGCATTTCATAATCCCATGAAACAATTTTCTGACAAAATAATCAAGGGTTAAAAGTGATGTCAGTGTTCGTTGATTACATGGCTGCAAGCATGACATCATGGTTTGGTTTCATCTGGAGGAGCAAGAGATTAGGTCACTTACAACATACTGGGGGGCTCTACATGTAAGTGTATGTATACATAAGAAGAAAGCATACATGTTTAGAAACTAAAAGCTGATATTGCTAAAGCTACCATGATTCCTTTTTGTTTTATACAGCCTAATAATTTAGATGTATGCCACCCATTTTTAATATGAACATAAACATGGAGACACGGACAGACATAGCTGCTAATTCAAAAGCTTAGACAAAAATAAACAGCAACAACAAAACTAGAAACCATCTTGTGATGGGATCACTTGATCTGCGAGACAGCGATCCATGACTTAAAGTGAATGCAGGCCTGAGGTGTAAAGTGGGTCAGCCAACGGCCCCTTCTCTATGTCCTACCCCTTTACCTCTGGCCCCCTTGCTTAAACAAAACTCTTCTTAAAACTCGGCCTTCATTTTGATCTCAAATACACACCTGTAAAGTTTCATAACTTCATCTAGCACAGTTGCAACGTTTTCACATTGACAAAATGTATCCACAGACAAACGGACAGATGCATAAACACCTGCCAAAATACTCAAAATGGCTTCTGTGGTGGTTACGATAGGTGTCACCAGGACCACATTTTGCCTTGATGACTCACACACACAAGGACTCATAAGGTGAAAGCATTACCAGCTGTCATGACTCTGTCACAGCTGGTAAACACCACATCAATAATGTACAAAGTAAGCTATTCATAAATGCTGCTGGAGTCAAAATGATTCAGCCCTTATCCGGGGGTCTTTTTCTACCTTGGTTTATGAGCAAATTCATCATCATTTCTTTTTTGTGAAATCCACACATGTGGGTGATGACCTCATAAACCCAAAATCAACATAATATCCGGATGAATCACACAGGGTGATGTCACTCCAAAGCAAACAGCAGAGATGCTCCTACTACATGCTTGTGCTGCATTCAAGTGAGGTGGGAAAATTGGAATAGAAAATAGAGGCACTCTCACACTCTCATTTGAAGTTATCTACACCTCATGATGGAGGTTTTCACCAGGTTTTACATCAAACTAAACATTATCATGAAAAACACAATCCAATTCCAACTCGGGAATCAGCTCATTGTGAAATACCATCACTACAGCTGAAGTGACTTCCTAGCGACTGACAATATTGTCTTTAGAGCTAAGACCTCACTGAATATTTCTGCATACTGGGGTCCCTAAATAGTCTTAGAATGACATAAAACAGGTATAACTGGAAAACTGAGACTCTTGTGGATTCAATGAGCCTACCTGTATTCATGTGTGGTGATGTTTGTCCTTTTCACTGTGATGAAACCATTTGAAATTGCACGTTGGTAGAGAAATAGGTGAGTGGGTGGGTGATGGTGGTGGTGCTACAGTGGGTGTAGATAAGGGGTCCTAATTTGGAAAACTGTTCCTGTGCCCATAACTCCTAATGGCTGGCCTGAGTGCCTGTCTCTCAAAGGTGTCTTAGGTGTCTATGATACGTCATCTTATATAATGTTTAGGCAAAATTCAACTACCTGTAACCAAGTCTGAATTAAACTGATCATTCATACAAGGTCTTGAATGTCTGTGAGAAAGGTGAAAATCTCTATAATCCTGATATGTAAAACAGACCCATGGATTTGGAGTATTATTAACTAGTATGCTTACCACATTTGTACTCCTTTTTATTTCATTTTTGAGAAATATTTGTTGTAATAATAGTAAGAAGCAGTAGTTGTGAAATAAAAGAGAGGTACCCAATATTAAAGACATTTAAAAACGTAATTTGCAGTGGGCTAAATCAAATTAGAGCAGTCCATTATTAATAGATATCACTGTGAACTGGAGGTCGTAATCTTTTTTCTCACCCTCTTATTTTTTACTCCAATATGATGGGCTTCATGAGCCGTGTGTCATGGGCCATACTGGTGGCCAAAGTTTGCCAGGTGTACCCAAATGCTACAGCGTCCACTCGAGTGACCAGATTTATTAAGGTGTACAATATGTGGTGAGTTGTCCCATTTCTGAAATGAAAAAAACAACAACATTGAATTGGGTTTACTAAAAGTCACTTGGCACTGAGATCCAGTGTTAGTCAGAGTCATCTTGAGTGGGCTCAGTTTGTTTTCTTCTTTCCATTAAAAACAGAATGCCTATTTGAGCTTGCTTTCTATGTACAAACTACATATAGTATGTACGTACTACAATAACCAGTGTCAATCTCTATGTATTGGACTGGAAACCATGGCCACTAGATGTAGCTGTACAATGTGAGCAGGACAAGTAAAAGAGACGATCAGAGAATAATGATGACTATTGAGTCAACATCACTGGCCAACATATAAAATTTTAAAAAAAAGAAAAAAAAAAAGTTAATGTTAAATTTAGTTGTTTTTTTCTTCTACCAGGTCCATCATTATCCCACACTGAAGCTGATTCATCTTTGGCCCCTGGGGTTGGTTCCAGTGTTACATTTGGTAAGTTTCATGTTTGCTGCCAAATTATGGATGTCTTACTTGGAAACTTAAATTGTTACTAGAGCTACTAAAGTGTTACTAAAGCTGTTCAAACTGATTTTACTCCTCAGATGCAGTTGTAACTATGACCCATCATTCTGATGGAGGTCAAAACTTAATGCATAAGGTTTATAATTCCATACGATATCTGGTTTTTTGTATCCTTAACTGTCTATGTATGGCAAAGTAGCCTGTCCTCAAACCCTTGATGTAAAATTCTGATCACTCTTGCAATGGGACAGGTAATTCATTATATCACAACTGACCAATCAGCAGCGACCTGTTCTCTGCTCTGACCAATCAGCGCTTGTTATAGCACATTCGTCCTGATTGACCTCCGCACCTCTTTCCGCCCCTTTAAATCATGATTTCTATACAATTTAGCCGACCGCAAACTGCAAAGTCAAAGCAAGGTACCAACAGTTAATCACAGTTATACAGGATGTTAGGCCTTTTGCCTTCACATTAAAAGCACATGATACGTTAAGATGAGTGAGAAAACGAGCCTATGGGTGTAAATAACTCAAGATTGTATCACTTATGAATCACTATATTATACATACTTCAAATACACTTTGAAATATAATAAAATGCCTTTAAAGACCACACAGTGCACGGCATGTAATCATAAATTATTTTATTTTTTAAATCTAAACCGGAAGTTGAATTTCCGGCTACCTTCACACTGTTCAACGCTAAGCTAGCTAGCAGCGAGCCATTCACAGTGAGCTAGCTGCTTCATCACTGACTACCTCGGATTTTTTCGAGGTTCCTTACCGGCGTTAGTTACAGTGTTACAGTTAAATAGAAAATGGCTCTGCTAACGCCGTTATTTGCTTTCTTGTACCACCTGCCGCAGGTGTACAAGTGGTTGCTAAAGCCCTACTATATAGCCTCTCTCTTCATGTCTATAGCCTTTCTAGCTGTCCGCAAGACGCCTGGCATCTGCGACCACCTTTCCACACAGCGAGAGGACGGCAACTCCTGCGACTTCGACTGGGTCCGTAGAAAATGCTAGAAAGTCACAAAATGCTAGTTAAGAACTGGTATCGACTAGCTAACGTTAGTTAGCTCAGTTGAGCGTTGGGCATGCTGACAGCAAAGGCTAGGTGACATTAGCTGTTCTTAGCTATGGGGAGAGAATGATAGGCCAAACCACGGTCAGGAAACTGCGAACTTAAACTGTTTTGCTAATTGGCAGAGATAATAAATGTCAAAACATAACTTTCAAGTCTTTATAGTTAGTTAAAGTATTTATATTTAATACGGCTTGCACAGACTCTAAAATCAGCGGTTATTTAAATGCAGAGATAACTTAAGGCTAGTCACAGTAACGGTACGCCATTTAGTATTAGCTAGCTAACGTTGGCGAAATTATTGACGGTCTCCATCATTAATAAGAAACAGACGTACAAAGAGACTCAGTGCAGGAGAGTATAAGAATCAAGGTTTTCAGGAATAAAAGTCAAGTCGTGTATTGAGTGTTTGCCGAATTTTACAGTGTTTCCTAACTAAACTGTCAGAAGTCGGTTATCTCACTTCAAGACACGAATCTACCTTGACAAGCAAAATGTATTTAAACCTCTTAGTTATTTAATGCAGTAAGAAAGTGTTGTCCTGAATGATATTACACTTGATACTGCAGAAGCCTGGGCTTGATTTTCTCTCTTAATGCTGTGGCCTATTGAAGGCTCAGGGAGATGCTTGCATGTTATTGCAAGCACACCTGCTGCAACTTTCAAGGTCTCCTTGCAAACATCCTGCATCCATGCGCTGTTGAGTGTACTTCAATGCACTGAGTGGTTTGCACTGAAAAAGCACGCAACCCTCAACTGATTTAAATATATACAGCATTTTTCAGTGGTAATATAATAAATCAGCACGAACATACTGCCTCCAAGGTCTTTGTCCCCTGACTGACACATCATGCAATTAAATACGCTGTCACCAAATGTAAAATCACCAGGTAGTCTGATATCATGGTTTACCACAGTGACCTAAATGCTGTCAATATATACAAGACTGATTAATGTGGCTGTAGTTAACACGTCATGTCTGTGTTCTCAGAGGGAGGTGGAGATCCTCATGTTCCTCAGTGCCATCGTCATGATGAAGAACAGACGAGCGAGTGAGTAAATATTGTCATTTCAGATTTGTTCTGAACTAATTTCCGAGCAGTGCAGGATTCTCTTATAGTCAGGTATGTGTCTTCTTGTCAAAGAAATATATTAATTTATTTTTTTATTTTTTTATCAGTAACTGTGGAGCAGCATGTGGGCAACATCATCCTGTTCAGCAAAGTGGCCAATGTCATCCTGTTCTTCAGACTGGACATCAGGATGGGACTGCTCTACCTGACACTTTGCATAGGTCAGTCCAACCTTTACACAAATACATCAGTTGGCACTTATGTTTCCTGCCTTGTGAATTCAAATTTCAAAAACTAGGGTCTGATATGATTTGTCATTTTATTTTTCAAGTAATAGTCTAGTCTTTAAAATGCCAGAAAATACTGAAAAATTCCCAATATAGTTTTCTAGAGCCCTGGGTCACCAACAATAACTAAAACAAAACAAGCAGCAAAAATAATAGATGATCAACTTAGCTTAGACAACACAGAGAAAAGCAGCAAAGCAAAGCGAGAGTGTTAGGATTTTTGCTTTATAAATGGCTTCCAATAATAAAGTGATCAAATTTGTGCCCCTTGAAGTTCAGTCAAGCGAATGCTAATGAACTAATCGTCAGCACGAAGTCTTCAAATATCAAAAACAATTCTAATTCTGTCCTCCTTTATTGCGTTTCAGTGTTTTTGATGACCTGTAAGCCTCCTCTTTACATGGGACCCGAGTACATCAAGTACTTCAGCGACAAAACCATTGACGTGAGTAATAATGGGAGAATTTGCAGTAGCAGTTTGGCCGTTACCAGGAGGAAAGATCTGTACAATATATTTTTTAATCATAAATCAAAACTGCTTATGTGTCCAGGACGAGCTGGACAGAGACACTCGTGTGACGTGGATCGTTGAATTTTTCGCCAACTGGTCTCCAGAGTGCCAGTCCTTTGCTTCCGTCTATGCTGATCTGTCTCTGAAGTAAGACTTCATCCACCCACTCAGTAAAAGTAGAAAGAACACTTGGTGACATTCACAAAAGTAACTTGAGTTCCTGTTTTGTTTCCTGTGTTTCAGATATAACTGTGCTGGTCTCAAGTTTGGTAAAGTGGACATCGGACGTTACGGAGAGGTTTCCAAAAAGTAAGACATTTTATTTCTTTGTTTCACATTCTCTTTTTGTGTGTGTCATGCATTTGTGTGCATTTATTTTGTCAGTGAGGACTGACTAGATGTGAATATGCTGTCTTTTAAGGATTTAACTTTCCTCTGTAGGTACAAGGTGTCTACGTCCCCGCTATCCAAACAGCTTCCCTCCTTAGTGCTGTTTCAGGGAGGGAAGGAGGTGATGCGGCGCCCCCAGGTAGACAAGAAGGGCAGGGCTGTATCCTGGAGCTTCACTGAGGTGAGAATGGACAGTGCACTTCAGATCTGTGGCTGTTAATCAGAAAATACAGAGTTTATATAGTCAGTAATAGTTGCAGCTTTTCTCTGTGCTATTGACGGTAGCTCAGAGAATGATGGAATTGCCTCACTTGTTGTTTAAAAAGACGAGAGTTTGTATTGATGCCCCCAGAACTCAGTGACTTGTAGTATTAACCACATTTGCTGTTACCACTCGTAAGAAAATCAATAAAGGTAAATCTGGT
>JAPZEB010000020.1:34767636-34788919 GCA_029783705.1 Chaetodon striatus | reverse complement strand
ATGAATTTCCGAGGTTTTCCCTTGACTAGCTTGACAGAAATTGTCTGTACCATGACAAAGCAAGAATAAATACTGAAAACAAGCCAAGGAGCGAATGACTGACATCTCTCTTCTGTTTTCTTGTAAAACACAGCAGCAAAAAAAGGCTAACAAATGGCTAAATGTTACATTAACCATCTTTTTTAAGTTGCTCTGTGAGGTGCAGCTGATACTGTTACTGCAAACCAGTGATAGATAAATAACTTGATGGATAAATATGACACAATAGAAGAATGGCAGTATTTTTAAAGACTGTTTCACCTATAGAATAATTGCAAATTCAGCCATTCTTGGCTACAATGATAAAAAAAAAAATGTACAAAAACTGTTGGAACAGACTCGTGTGTCTTTGTACCAATGTTATGAAGCATCACAGACAGTCTGGGCTGATACATGTGGCTGTCTTGCCTTTACTGATGTGACCTTAGAGGATTTCTGGCTGTTGAATTTCAAACAGCTTTTAAACCTCTTGCTGCCATCTGGACCTGCCTATAAGAAAAACTTACAAAGTGCAGATCTGAATGAGAAGCACAGCATCCTTACATAACGTGTTTACTAACAGGCAAAAGCAATTCTGTTTTTTCTTTAACTCGTGTCTAAATCAAACAGAATGATGATAACACTGCAGTATTTATGTTCACCCTGCTGTTCTTACCCGGTGCAGGTCTCCCTGTATACCGTTGTCCAGGATCTTTGCAGCCAGCTGGGCCTCTGTCAGCTGTGGCCGCAGAAACGGAGGCTGCACACACACACTCTGCACACACTTCTTTCTGCCCAGATACCTGCAGAGAGCACAGAGACAGTGAGTGTCCCCATCATAGACCAATCACCACACAAGTACACTGTTACTAGCTTTCTTTTGAATGCAGCAGTAAACTAACTGAACACTGAAATATGCTTTTTTTTAATCATATGTGCAGTTTTTAAATGTCAAAGAATACTTAAAATACTCCCTAAAATTGTAGTCTTTGGATGTTTTAGGTCAATGTTATTTTGTTATGCAGCGTATACTCAAGCATGTTGGTAGGTTTTGAGCAGAGACATGCCTCTGAAATGTTATGTAATGACTTATGTACAGCCAACCAGAAAGGGTAGTAGTTAAAAAAAGAAGCAAAAGGTCAAAAAATGTACCTGGGTGCTTGTGAGCTGCAGAGGACATGGGAGACATTCTTCCAACAGCCATTGGTGAAAGGGTTAACACCCCCTCTGAACTTCCCTGTTACCTGGAGAAAGAAAAAAGAGACACCAACAGAGGCATTCAAAACATGAAAGGGAGGATGGATACATTAATATGTCACTACTTAAAAAAAAAAAATCCATGTTAATACAGTATGATTTAAGGCATTAACTCGTACTCTGACAACGGGTCATTTGTGGCAAGTGTTGCAAATCTCCACCTGCTGCCAACAGTTTCAAAATGATGTTTTAAATGTGCTTGGGTGGAGAGGCCCCTAGGTGGGGATTGACCCACACTCACAATGTGAAGTGCCCAGAGTGTGGGAAAACAACAATATGCATGCCCAGAGCCAAATGCTATTTGCAGAGTACTGCTGTCATCATTTGTTCATAGCTGGCAATGGCTGGTATTTCTTTTGAAGAAGGTAGTAACAGCAGTCACCATGAACGATGTGGATTGTCTTCAACAAAATGAATGTGAAAGTCTGTCTTTTTTTTAAGGAAAAACATTAGATTAAACCCCTCGGTGGACAGCAAGTGTGAGATATTGTTATACACCAAACCTCTGGTAAAAAATAATCAGATTTAATGTGGAGTGATGCTCCAGGAAAAACTGGTTGACTGCTATCTTGTCAGAGAAGAGTTATGACTCTGAGGTGATGGTTCCTGGTGAAGAACCGGCTTTCAGGAACTCAAACTTGCTGCTTTTAAAATGTCAGGTTAAGTGAATTTCAGGCATAGAGCTTTTATTTTGAAGTGCTGCTTCCTGCTGCAGAGTTGGTGACTAGCAGCCAGCTATTTAACAGAAACAGCAAACTAAGTCAACAACATGGCCGAACAGAAGTATGATGCTAAATGTATTAACTGTGTGGGCCTTAAACTAATGACTAAGGTGAAATCTGGAACCGTGGCTGGACCAGTTGGGGACCACTGATTTAAAGGACAGGTAAGAGCCCAGTTGGATTATCACCTGTGTTACATTTAGGAATGTGTGTGATTCGTCGACTCAATTAAATGTTTACACCCTTGCTATTCCACACCAGAAATATTCTTCAGTTAAACTTATTAAGATACCCTGAGGAAATGGGAGGGGTTTTGGATCAGCATTCGAGACGAACCAGCAGCTCTGATAAACTGCTCTCCTTGTCTTTCACACATGCATGCGCTCTAAGATTGCGTGTGCTGCAATCAGTACATCTCAGCAGCTGCACACAGACACGGAAATTATGTCGAAACCTTCATCCTTGGTTTAACTGTGTGGAAAATGTGAAATACTGCATTATGTCAAATTGCCTTGTATGTAGTGTATGTTGTCCCGCAGTTTCTTCCACCTAAAAATGCCACTGTTTGTGAGATGTCCTACTGTATAAGTCACTGGTGCATACGTACTGAAACACTGCGTTTCCCACCTGTTCATTGGTAGTCCTTCCTCTGGCCACAAGCACTATGTGGAAACCAGTAAGACCAGCAACAGGGATGAAGAACAGGCCTGCAACACACATTACAGCCAGCCTGGCAGCACAGGGCGGTCAAGGAATATTTTAAGAGACCGGATTAAACAGAAAAAAGAAAACCATCCCAGAATACTTAAGTAGATTTCATTTCATGTGTATAAACTGACAGCTTGGTCTGGTGGTGGTGTTAGACACATAAGAGTCACCAAAATAACTACAATTTATTATGGAAATCTGTGCTTTTGACCAACCATGACAGCCTGATATTGACATCTCATCAGGATACAACAATGTGCTACCAAAAACTGGACTGATAAAACCTGCTTAAGGCAGTTAGCAATTCCTCGAGTCTAAAAAAGACAAGTTTCATTACTTGTCTCAGAGTGTTGAGTGAAATCCTCCCACACCACACTGAAATGAATCCTCAGGACATCCATAACAACTAGCTGAAGCCAAGGAGGAACTTCAGCTTTTGCCAAGGTGGACAAAACTGTGACTGAACAGATTGGACAGGACAAAAATACACGGGAAAGCTCTGTAAAGGATACGTGACGATGGCGTGCAGGCGGTCGATGTTCTGGCGATGGTAGAGGATAAAAAGCAGGCCAAAGCCAAACACGGCCATGATGTGGGCCGTCAGAGACAGGAGGAAGAGGAAAAAGTAGCGGTAATTCCTCCTGCAGATGCAGTTGTTCACCCAGGGACAGTGGTGGTAGAAGTCCTGCATTATGAGGGTGAGAAAGAAAGTAATGATACTTGTCTGTACTGTTCAACATGAGTACAGTTATCAGAAAGTGTTGTGTCATTCCTTACTTCCTCATACACACATGCAATGACATCATGACAAAGATAACTGACAGGGAATTTGTTTTGATGTTTGACTTTAGCTCCTGTAGGGAAAATACCATTAAAATTCAAAGAGGTCCACTTACAGCAAAACGTCCAGACCTCTTGTCTTAACTGCATCCTATAGCCTACACTTACATCTACATACACACTGAACTTGTACGGAAAACAAATAGCTATCTTTACCATAAATAAAATCAGTCCTAGCACAATGAACTTAAGAGCTTTGAGCCCCTTGTCTTTTTGTTTTTCAGACATGTTTTTCTTCCTTTCCTAAAGAGAGACAAGAGCCTGTGACTGCCCTGCCAGTAGTCTGAATCTTTGTCTCCTGCACATGTGTAGGTACTGAGCTGAGTCATGCTGTAAGTCGATCTAAGCATGGTCAAGCTGCGTAATGCTACTTTGGTTAGAGCAAAGAAAGCAGTGTGTCTGTGGCCATAAAATAGCAGGTCAGTCGCTTCACGCTGCCGTCTCTTCTTCATCTCTTTCACCGTTGTCCTCTATAGTGAACTGCTTAGGCACGGTAAACAATCGATTTGATTGGTAATTGAGTGAAGCTATTACTGCATTAACTGGATTAGCTGCGCCCGCAGTCTCTAGCCGTGACCTTCAGAAAAAACAGCATTCAGTAAGGATTATTAGTTATCATCATTCATTTATCACGGATCCAGAAAGAACTGTCACTCGATCAAGATCTGGACCGCAGTCTGCCATTTGGCGATGCCTGTCCTGTGCTGTAAACATTAAAATACCTTTGAATCTATCACACTAAATGAGCTACAGTCCGCAGTCAGTCTCAACAGCTTAATCTCTATTACAACTCAAATGAGGGTGCCAACATTATATCACTCTGTTGATACTTTGTGGGAATTATGGGCTCAGCTTTTGGTTGTTTGCGTTACCAAACAGGCTTCTGTGAGAGTTAGCAGCAGTTAGCACCCAACAGATTTTTGGGGAATAAAAGTTGTGGGAACACACCTTAAACAGACTAACGTGATCATACCTTTGACTTCTACTACCGAGGGATGGGAGGCTGATGAAGAACTGGCACTGCATAACGTACATTAGCATAATTAGCTTTTTTATCGAGTCTGTTAAAACAAGTGATGTTTCATCCTAATCTGAGTCCTTTGATACTGGGTATCTGCTGATACAGTCAGATCAGATACTTTGGCACATCTGATCTTTCATGGGCTACTCAATCCAAATAATGGAGGTCCTGCTTGAAAACGATTAAGCTGATACTCTTAAGGAAATGCCTGGTTTCACGCTGATTGTGTGGATTTAGTGACCGTTTCAGAAAACATGACAAAAAAATTGTTTTTATAATGGTTGCCGACTGTATCTTTAAGGAGTGAAGGAGACACCGAAAGACGACAGCTACTTCTCGCAGTGAAAGGAGTAATTCAAAGTCGCACACATACTTCACACAAGGTATCGTGGAGCCAGGAACAATGTGGATTGTACTCATTTAATGTTATGTTATCACAGTGTGGTGCTGTGTGGTGCAGTGTGGTGCAGTGTGGGCTTTTTCCACATCAAACTGCACTTTCAGCTCTATTATCCTGCAGCCATTAAGCAAAATTGAAAACAATAAGAGAAGACAAGTGGAATGAAAGAAAGGCACAAGTACTTGGTTTGATGTGTTCCTGGTGCCAAGATCAAAATAGGTCACATTCAGTGACTCCTAGACCAATACGAAAAAGGTCTAGAGATGTCCCAAGCTGATCTGAAAGACTGTAAGAGTCTTTAATGGATGGGCATCAGCTAAACATAGGCTGATCCATTTCGATCATTAATTGACTTTAACCAAATGCACTTTGGGTATGCTTGCTGTCACAGGAAAGTATTCCTTGAAGTGAGTCTGGAGAAAGTCTTTGTGTCTATCACAGAAACATTTTGCGGATGTGTAATGCATCTAAAGTGCTGCTGCTGGTTGCATTTAGGCATCAGTTTTTGTTGATTCAAAAGGAGGATGGGAGCCTGTCCAATGTCTTGCCACAACAGATCAACACATATACTCTCCTCACCACCAAAAAGCATTAAAGGAACGCTGCGTTTCGGGAGACATACTGTTGTTACAGTTTTACCAAATATATCTGAACTGGATTTACAAATTTTAATGTAGGCTAAGTATGGATGAACTTTGAAACTTTCATTTGGTCTTTTACTTTTCCATCTCACTGTCATGTATTCAGAGATGGTGTACAGGACATGTACATGTCCTAATTTATGACATGTAAAAAGTGAATGGGTGAGTGTGAGCACACCTCCACACAGTTGTCACAGACGGAGCAGTGAGAGCACCGTGGCGGCCTGTAGAAGCGACAGGTTGAGCACCACTTCATCCTGACCTGGATCCCTCTGATCTCCACAGTCTTGTAGAGGGGAGCACGAAAATCGTCCTCCTTGTCCTCGTCCTCTTCGGCTGCAGGGGCGAGAACAGAAGACACACACACACACTCTCAATACCCTGAAGTTTTACATTATGAACATTTGAGCGCTGGCATCAGAAGACACACACACTGACTTCTTAAAACACCCTGCCATCTAACAAATGTCTGACACATTTTTGTACCATTTCTCATTAAAAACTTGGCACAAGACCTAACACTTCACATATTTCTACATAACACTGCAGAAAATCAGTGATTAGTGCAAAATCTGATGATACAGATCTTGTTTGTACACTTGGAGAATCTTTATCCGATGTTCTCCTACAGTTCAACTACAGGTCAATGAATTAATCAGTCAGTCAATTAGCCATTAGGGCTGTAACAGTTTGTGTTTTCATGCCAAACCGTCACAGTCTGGTGCACACAGCCGTACGCAGACTACAAGATATGTGGACTGATTCGTGCAATGCAGAACCAAAGTTCACAAACGCAAGTTCGCCTGGGAACTCTTAGCCGATGGTTGTTGTAAGCATTGCCTTGTCCTAGTTTCAGCCACGGTTCCAGCCTCGGTTGAGGCACTAATTTTAATTACATTTGCACTTCCTCACGTCGTCCAGGTTACAGTGACAGCAAGCTAGCAGATACTGAATCCTCTGCTCTGAGCATCCAGGCCAGAAATAAAATATGAGTGCGGTCCACAATCCTATTCTGCATGATGATAATGTGAGAGGGAGGCATTCAGTAAATTATTTAAAAAAAAATAGATGTTATCAATTACATTGAGATTTTACATGCAGCGTCAGATAAAAACAGTAAGTTAAATCCAACTTCCCATGTCTTAGTATTGTTAGGACTCTTGAAATATTGATATAAAACATTTCATTATCAATTAAGGCCTTATTTTTAGATCACTGAATTCAGTTATCTGCCTTTTAAGACTTTTAAAGAATCTACAGGAACCCTGTGTGTAAGCATCATTGTAGATCAGTTGGTATGACTGCTCTGAGCTCTGATTACATTTAAAACTAAACCAAATCAAATTGTGAATTTTTAACTTCTGCTGTAACTTCTCCCCTTACTGATCCACAAGATTCTGCTCGTTGGACACAGGTGGTTTTTCATCTTTGCTTTAAAAATGTAAATAAGAGTTTTGAGGCTATAACAATAAATAACCTTTGAGTGTGGATAAGCAAGAAATGTATATGCTTTGAAAATGAGGCCAAATGGCAAACTTGATATTTTGAAACCACAGCAAAATACACATTCTGCAGACAGTATTTAGTGGCCAACTTGCTGACATATGAACATCACATACATACAGTATATTCAGCCATCTACACGCTCACCTCTTGGGAAGATGCCGGGGTCCATGAATGTGGCCATACAGAAATTAGCCAAAACAAACAGGAAGATGACTCCATTGTAAATGGGCACCGCTACCGAGAAACGCTCGGAAAGCCACGGACACCTGAAACATGAACAGAGAGGACAACGCCTGACACTCAGAAAAATATTCTTCTGTGACACTAATAATTACCGTCATGATTACCTGAGAAATATTTGTGTTTGGTGAATTTCTAGTCTGGTATTTATTTCATCTGTTACATCCAGAACAAAGAGGTCCAGGACACTGGTCTACATATGTGGAGAACTGGGAATTGGTTTGATTGGATTGCAGATGATTTTATATTAGCCTGGATTTAGAGTTGGTTGCTCTTACTACAACAAACATGTCCGTTAGTTTAGATCTGTGAAAGTGTAGGATGGTTTAAAGTGAGCTGAATCATTGCTTAGACCCCTTTAAAAGGATAAGGCTGATGGTTTCCTCTATTTTTCTTTATGTTGACAAGTTTGACAAAGAGACTCAACGCACCAATGTCAGTCCATCTCAGTACTCTGATTCCCCTACCATCTGTGGCGTTTTTTCCCCATGCATATTGGTTCCTGTTGAAGATGCAGATCTATGAAAATGGCTCACACTTACGAAAACATACCAAAAATTTTCTAAAACTGCTGGTCACTATGGTTTTTTAGCAGACATTATTCAAATAGGAGGAAATGATGCATTTGTTGGGGATGATTTTTGGCTGTGGATTGATCCACCGTTAGTCAGGGTTACCCACACATTTATTTATTTGTGGCAGACTGCTACAATTAAAACATCTGATGCCACGTTTAGATTTTCTATTTGGAGCTGGATTGTTCATTAGGTGTGCTGGAAGAATATATACATATATATGGTGTTTGCTTATTATTTGCTCCACAGATGGAGGGCACAGGACTCAAGGCACAGTGAAAGTATAACTTAACCTTCAGTGCACTGGGTCTAAAGTTTGGTTTCACTCGAAAACAGCTCCATCAATCTGATCTGATCAGCTCTTTTCGGATCGACTGGTTAATTACCCATCCCCGCCCCTCAAAACTCCACAAACTGTTCCACCTGGGCTGCGTTTGCGGACCCGCAAAAACCTCTGAATTTAGAAAGGGAACTCAGACTGATACGAAGACACACAGGCAAGAAAAAAAACAAAAACAGAAAGTTTGTTAGCTAACTACCATCACACATAGATTATAATTCTGTGGGAAACACTGTTTAGTGCTCTGATGAGTGTTTGGTGCAGCAGGACAGCGTACGGTTCCACAAAAAGAGTGGGTCTCTGTCTGGATGGATCAAACTTAACCATGGTTCAGTCTGTTCCTGGAGTGAAAACATCTCTGGGATGGTTTGGACTTTCAGACCAATTGCAGGACGTTTTGGCAGGCTATCATCAAGTGATAAAAGTAGTGTAACGCTTCAGTGCGTAGTGTTTGTGTGTGGTTCAGTGACAGAGAAAGTGACAGAGGCTGCACTCAGAGCAGACAGATGCTAGCGATGGGAGCAAAATTAACAGTAAAGCCGTACTACATGTACAGTTTAGGTTTCAGTTTGTATGGAAACGATGAGAGGATGAGAGTGAGGGGATATGAGAGGACAGAGGAGCCTGTTGACAAACCAATCAATGTCAAGTATAGGGAGACGCAGCTCACGTAGGTAATGACGACATGTATAGTTCTATTGTGTGTTTGCATAATTGCAATGTGAAACCAAAACTAAACTAGATCAAATGTATGAAATGTGAGACAAAGTCGAACCTTAATTTGGACTTCCAGGTGTAAAAACTGCCCTGAACTAACCAAGATGTGCTTCAAACTTCATGAATTAGTGCCAACACTACCTGTTCCAGTATTCTGCTTTTCATTTCAACAAATCTAGACAAGTCATTAAGATTTTTGAATCTGCAGGAAAGCACATTTTGTCGCATTTGATGGACGCTGCTGATTATGCTTCCAGTCTTCTATGACAGCACGCAGGTGTGTTTCTCGAACTGTTGATCTGTTCGTTTTCATAAAAGTAGGGTTTTTAACAGTGCTTTTGGAAAAACACAAGCTGCCAATAGCTGACACTGTCTGCTGGTATTTATGTATTTGAATACATGCATACAAAAATAAACCAAGTCCATAGTCATGCTAATTATTTTTTGCAAATAAAAATAACAAGCTAACATATCAAAATTAATTACAACCATATTACTGCTTTATGTTCTCCAAGGAGGTTTCTTTGATATTTTTTTATTAATTCACTACTGAGAAAACAAGAGGAGGTGTGAGAGTGACCGAAGGGATTCAAACACTGACAGAGTCTGGGAGAAAGAAACAGTGAGAGACTGGATGATGGGCTTTTGTCAGAGTGACAGATGTTGGCCTATTTTCTCCTCACTAATCTGACCACCACACTGACCACACACACACACAGATTAGATTTTCCCACATATGCGCGCACAAATACACACAGACAGGCAGGCACACACACAAACGCACACTTGTTCACACCTGTCAATCTGACTTTCTCACATTTAAACCATATACACGCCGCTTTTCCCACAGAGACTGGTTCACACGCTCCAACTCTCCCCACTATTATTCCCTTCTCACACAAACACAAACCCACTCCAGAGTGAGGTGTCAGCGAGATTAGTGATGACAGTCTATAACACCATTGACTTAGCATTCTGTCAGAAACACTCATGGGGCTGAAGGCCACACAGAGGCAGATAAATCTGAAAATGCTGTTTACACGTGAAAACGACCTTAGTTCAGTCTACAGTACTGTTTTCGGCTTGTTGTTTTAAAAGATTTGTATCCTAGCTCCTAAACTATAAAGCCAGCCAAATTGCTTTTTACTCCTGTTTTTTTGTTGAGAGACAACACAATTGTCAAGCCTGTATCTGACCCACAAAGGACAGACAGACAGATATTACTCCTCCGCTTTTCAGCAGGTTAAATATCAATTCTGTTGGCCAGCTGAAGTGATATCCTAAGGGTTAAGGTGTTGACCATGAACTGCAATGTTCCAGGTTCACGTCCGGCCAGGGATGTTTGCTGCTCCACATCTCCCTTCCTCCTCATTTCCTGTCATCACACTACTATTACTGTGAAATAAGGCAAAAAAAAGCCCCCCGACATAACTTAATCTCATCTAACTTCCTATCACCCAGCTATAATAGGTACTTGTGCTCTTCAAACACAGCTTGAGGTTTGATTTGTTCTTTGTGAATGAAAGTACGCTCTTATTTTCAAATACAGTTAACATGAAAAGAGAGTTCAAACCATGATCAGCTTGAGTATGATTGATTGATAAATTACTGTACGTATGACTGGCTGCCGCTTCACTATGGCTATAAAAAGGACGTCTTTATTGCAGCTTAGTTGTGGTCAATTTAAAGCTTTAAGAAATGTACCTATACAATGAAAAAAATGTCAAAATTTCTCAATAAAAACATTCAATTTTGAATCGCATAAGAAATTTACAGCAGACTGAACTCAGTCATCAATAATACTTGCAAAAATGTACTTATATCTATCTATATATTCAATTAGCGTTGCTGAGGGAAGTCTGAGATCCAAGACTTTCATTGCCAACAGCTGCTTCTCTGTATTTGTTGTGCATGTAACAATAAATTACTTGAAACTTATAATTTACGGCACTGACTCAGATGTGACTGCAACTGTTTGTTTCAATCCGACTATATAGAAATGCAGCATTTCATATGTTTAAGTTTTAAAAGTGGCTCTACAAAATTTTGAACATACAGCTCTTCACATGAAGGTGGCTGAGCTGGCAGCTAGCAGCTAACAGTGCTAACTTTATCAACAGCACTATAAGTGGTGGCGATGAGCTAGCCACTGGGATACACACATGTATGCATGTCCGGACTGGCTTGCCACAACAATGAACAGAGAAACTCAAATTACAACACTCTCAGGGGTGGCGTGACTTTATTCTCTGCTCAGGACGCCATTACCCTACTATATATTTACATAGCAAATAGTGGTTTGCTGCTGTATTAATGCTCTGAATGTCGCAGACAGAACCTTTAAGTAACAAATACCTACTGAAATGTCACAGACGAAATATCGTTTTTATAGTTAAATTAGTTTGATTCACAAACTTTTAGTTAGTTGGTCTAGTTTAGTTAGTTTGTTTTACCATAAGTAAAGGTAATTAAAACTGGTAAAAACACTGAATAAAGCAGTTTCACATTACGAATCAGTGTTTCACAGATGCTGTTCAGCTTGTTGCAGATGGGCTGCTAGTGTGTGCTCACTTTTTTTCCCTCTGACAACTTAAGATATAGACATTTAGGCGGTTTTTGTTGGGAACTAAATTATCCATGTCTTACCTCTTCCTCTCAAAAAAAATGGATCTGGTCATTTGAACCGGTGCAAACGCTGAACAAAGTAGTTCTGTTATAAAAATCAGTGTTTTTCCAACAGTGCTCATCATGAAGGGGCTGTGAACTAAGACCCCTTTTTCACCACAATAAGCGCGTGAGTGCATTTTTTAAACACAGGTAAGCATGTTAGAAATAGGCTATAGACTTCTTTCCCATTGCCAGTAGACAAGAGCAGCTCTGCAGCAGACGATTATGCCTTTTTTTGGTGTGTCACGTTCAACATCAAGTACAGGCCAGAGAACAGGTAAACATTAGAGAGCAGCACGGAGGTCTATAAAAACTTACAGATGGTTACTTTCTTTTTATATATTTCTTACTTATTCAGTCACTCTTTCATACCCGGTGCAGACTAATTTGGATCGATGTTTGAGTGCTGCTTGGGCGGAGATGGACAGTATTTTGTGGTGGCGTGTCATTGCATCTTGCCGGTTAAGGGACTACAATTAGCATGTTCATCCGGGTGTTGTGTTCCTGTCAATGCCAATTGGAGCCAGAGGCAATAATCAACATTGATAGGGACTGCAGAGTCATTTCACCTGGATGTGAATGCTGATTAAATCCTTTCCCACTGCAATAAAGAGCCACATGTACAAGGGTGTTAGAGGGTTTTTTTGTGCAGCGGAAAAGGGGCTTAAGGTGGCCGACGTGAAAGCGCGAAGGGCCCTATATAGAGCTGGTGTCTGGGTTGTCTTTTCTGGCCTACTGTAGAAACATTGCTGTGCAAAATGGCAGACTGCGTGAACAAGGACCTGCTTCCTACGTAGATATAAACAGCTCATTCTAAGGTAAAGAAAACATGGCGATTCTTATTTTCAGGTGATTATGCACAACTCATCTTATCATATTCCATTTCCAACAGTATATCCACTCAAATCATACACACTGAACCTTGAAGATGCAGTAACTGACTGCACTTTGTTGATTTGAGCATTGGTAACAGCGAACAACGCCTTTCTCATTGTACAGTCACCAATTCATGCAGCTTTAAAGAAAAGTTACAGCTCCAGGAATGACCAAGTCAAGTGTCAAATCATCACCAGTCCAATCAAGCAAACTCAGCTGTCCATGCCCAAGCAGAGAGTCCCTGCTCTCTTTTATCACTTTGATGTTTGTTATGAAATATTTTCTAGTTTGTGAGATAAAGTACTTAGTGGTTTTATTGCAGCTTATAAACAGGTCTGCATGTGTGTGTGTGTGAGACAATGCACTGTTGCCACTTACGTGAAGCAGAAGAAGAGCGTGGTGGAGCCAACGAGGAAGAAGGTGGCTGCCGACACTGGGACGTACAGGGAGGGTCTTAGTGGTCTGCTGGGCGGGACCACGGCGTGGGGGAGGGGTGACGAGGAGGGACCCCGCCCTACACTCTTACTGCTGCCACCTGGCATCACTTCCTTTGTGTAGTGGTGTGTGTGTCTGTTCAGCAACTGCTATGCTGAGGAATTTATCATTCAGAGTTAAATGATTCCTGAAG
Organism: Chaetodon striatus; assembly: GCA_029783705.1. NCBI lineage: Eukaryota > Metazoa > Chordata > Actinopteri > Chaetodontiformes > Chaetodontidae > Chaetodon > Chaetodon striatus. Next base: position 34,775,763 of record JAPZEB010000020.1, on the reverse strand, counting down.
TATGGTTTGTTGAGTAGATTTGTAGTTTGTGGGTAAAATGACAGCTTGACAAAACTAAAAAAAAAAATGTAAACGACAGATACAAATGAGATGGAGGGATAATTGAGGAGGTGGAAAATAGGAAAACACTCCCCTGCTTCACTACACTGAGAGGGGGGAGGAGGAGCGATCGCTTGTTTTTTTAGGTTCTTAGGTCAATCCTGATCTACTGTGTGTGTCTGTGTGAGATTAAAAGAAGCTTACAAGTCGCTCTGATGTAAAAGCCTTGTTTTCCCGTCAGCCAGAAAACAGGTGGGAAGGCGGGATGAACAAATAAGCCACAGATTGTAAAGAGGAGGAGGTGTCCGGACAGCTATCTCTGTCAGCGCTGCAGGTAAAAACAACACTAGTTCATCTCCAACATGTCAATCAATTACAAATATAAGCCAATAGAAACTGATGATTCTTACGGGTCTGTTTCCACAAATTAGTCTTAAAAAAGGAAATCTGCAAGGTGAATAAAGGCTTGGTGGAGAATGTGATAATAGTGCAATAAAAAAATGGCTGTTATTTAGATATAAAAAACAATTTGGACCCTTCCATTAAAACATAATTTAGTGAAGTGATTTTGTGCTGTGAAAATCCAATCAAATCCTGACAGACAGAAAACCTCAGCTAAACTTATGAACCTTGAGCCTGACGTGAACTCGTCAAGTTTGATTTGATTGGTCTAAAAATGGGAGTTTAGTGAGGTACAAGAGTTGGCAGAGGTAGGCCTATTTTGGTGGGAGATGAACTTAGAACATGGAACAAAAGCGACAGCGAGAAATGAAGTGAGGCTAAACAAAGAAAAAAATGGGAAGCCTGAAAGAAAAAAAAGTCCGGGATGATGATTTTCCTCAGTGTAGAAAAAGTGCAGGTCAAGACCTCAAATGGGAAAAGGGCTTGTTTGTAGCTGAGTCTGTGATAGAAAAAAGTATGGGGTTTCCCATTCACTTCAATTCAAAGTTTAAGCACCCAGAGATCAGCAGTCTGGGCAGCTGTAGCAATGTGAGGAAAAAGTCTTGCAAATGAAAAGGGACAACCCCTTGCTCTCTGTTGGAGACAATTTGCTTTCAGTCCAGGACTCGTATTAGAAACAGCAGTCTGTAAGCGGGCCAATGGAGTAGCCTGGTTTTCCTGTGTCGGGGCATCCCTAAACCCCGCCGGTGGCTGATTCAAACCACCTCACCTGCCAGCTGCACCAGGGATGTGATTGGAAGACAAAAAGCAGGAAGTGATGGTGTGGTTCTTTCCAAAACATCTGGGGGAGAATCCAGTAGAACATCCATTAGTATCCATGTAAATGAAATTTTTGAGAAAGAGTTTTAATTTGAAACTCTTGGAGGTTATGTGAGAAAAAGATAGTGGTATTATCTTATATATCAGCCAGCAATGGCAACATAGAACAACTCAGTTCCACCACTGGTCTCCTTGTTCCACTGTGTTAGTGGACGACCGCGCCTGTTAGTTATGTAACCGTCAGCCTTCCAGCTACAGGCCGTTTTCTGTTTTGCCCTCTTCTCCAGGGACTTCCAGGGCCTTCCCTCTGCTTCCTTCCCCAGCAGAGAGCACTGAGGCTTGGATAACACCCTCCCACAACAATCCCTTGGCAGATACAGCCTCTCCGGGGCTACGTCCTCAAAATGACCTCAACAAAAATGTGAAAAACCGTGGCTTTTATGTGTGGAAAATGGACACTCCTTGGGCCATTTGTATCATGAGGTTTTTCAGGTTTAAAGTATTCTTCTCCACCCTGGAAAACAGGATCCAGTGTTGATCAAAACCTTCTTGATTGTTGATTCTGATCGCTTTAAGTGTGCGGATGAACACAGAGGTGACCGTATTGAATATCAACTTCAACAGGTCATCCTGGGTCACAAAAGAAGTTAATCTAGTCTGAACGTTGGCCGGGATGCTGCACCTACAGTAACAATGAGAGGACAAAGGGGTGGGTAAAGATCAAATGCTCCAGTGAGTAAACATTCATTTAACAAACAATTAACAGGTACATTTAGATGTTTGGTCCATCCTCTCTATGACAATAAGGCACAGTCAATCCACACAGTAAAGACGATAAAAATGCTGATGTATGATGACAATATTATGTTTTCCTATCTTACCCACACTGTTTTAAATCTGAGCTGCTCCTGCAACTCACTTATCTACATTCACTTCCATGAACACAAAACAAAGTGAGAGTTGAGTCTCAACCAAACCCCAACAATAGCCGGAGCATGATAACAATTCTAGGGGAAACACCGCTTCCTTAGACAACTCTTGTTGACAGTGTCTGCTTACGACCGATAGACTGGAGGACGAATGTTTTAGTGTGTTTTCTCTGCAGAAACGTTCCCAGGGGACCAATAACCTTTTAGCTCAGAAACTTTACCTGCCTCTTGACGAGAGGAACCAGGGACTAAATTAAGTTCCTTTAGAATAGTTTTTAACAAAAAAAAAAAAAAAAGTCCCTGCTACAGGGTGGTACCCTACTTAAAGGGTGCTTTCACACCTAACTAGAGCTGTGAAAATAACCACATCACTGCAACACCACAGTCACATGAGTTCACCATCACTGCATTTTTTTTTTTTAGCCGATATCATACATTTGTTGAAAAATATGCTACTTTAGCTCTGATGCAGCTCCTCTGTCACCACTCTGTAGCCTCTCTCAATGCTCCGCCCACAGCACTAACTGATTGGTTACATGTCATGAGTAAAAGCCTATCAAGACTGAAAGCTGCTGTGCCACAGACAGCAAAGAAGGAGACAGGAGCTTCTCTGGTGAGCTCGTGGACTGGGAAGTGTGCATTGGACGTAACGCCAAAGACACCAGGCAGCAGTAAAGTGTGGCATGCAGCAAGCTGCCATGCAATGTCTTAGGTAAGCTGCGGTGGCCGCTCTAAGCTGTGGTCGTTTGATTGTGCAGCGAAGTGTGACCAATCCATAAATGTATAATACCAGACCCCAGGATGGCACTTATTTGTGAACTGTTCACCTGGTGCATGTGTCAAAAACGTTTGTAGCTTCTGGATATACTTCCAGGGTCTGCAGCCCACTGAATATGCCCAGTAGTGTTTCTCCCACTGGTCCCACCCATGAGTTCCTGCTCAGCTCATAGACTTTACATGGTGATGATGTCACAGATTTTTAAATGGCTTTTCTTGGCTCAAGGAAAAATCTTACAAATGTAAAACCTTCATGGAAAAAAAATTCATAATAAATCGACCTGGTCTGCAGTTCGAGGTGTCCTTTCAACAGCTTTATAGACGTCTCTTCTACAATGGTAGTCTATGGGGATTTTTTTTCTGCAATACCATGAGTGGCCACTGGGGAAAATTGCAAGCAAGCTGACCTGCTTTCCTAGGCGCCATGGCCAAACTAAAAGTTAGGGATAGCTTAACTTTTAGCAGTGACCTGAGGCCAGATAATACCCACAGTCAACCAGTGAACAGAGTTCTGTGACTCCTGACATGTTGACCTATGTTACAAAGATTCACTTCCTGCCTGAAACACATGAGCACCCCTCCCAGTTGCAGAGAGATGTAGATTATAATTGCAGCAAGCTGCACTTTGCTGCTGCTTGGTGTGTTTGTGGCACAAGGCAGCACATATTTCTGAAGTTCTACTAAACATGAAATCTCTTAAACTGAAGTTGCAAAAACAGACCAGTGTTTCTGCTGGTAGCGCTCACATAGTCACTGGATGTAACCTCAGTTATTTGAGTACAAGAACTGCAAGGAGAGGCACTGTAAAGTAGAGGCTGACATTTTTTGGGGAATCTTGTGGGTTTTGGGATTCCTGTGGGATTCCCGTGGGATGGGAGTCGATTTCACTCTTCATCATATGCTCACACACACAGCATGTGTTAGCAGTATTGAGTATACACACTGAGCTTTTAAGACAACAGGTCATCTGCAGGAATCCATTTCATAGGACACTGTTGTACGTGTCAACAACACTAACACGTTGGCTGTGCCTCTCCCTTTTCTGAAGTCTCTGTAGAGCTACTACCTGCCCCTCTCCCTCCTCCTTGATTCATCACAGAGCACTCACAGCTCAGCGGCTTAACCAGAGAAAGCTGTTTGCAGAGACAAAGACAGTCATAGAGATACAGTCCCTGTACACAGTTGTTCACTTTATGGACTCGAGGCTTCAACTCTTCAATCAATACGCAAATGAGTGCACCTGTTCAGGCCAGGCATGATGGATGAACCTGTCCTCCTACACTTTATCTGTTACTACTGCCCCATTCATCAGCATTAATTGACCCCTCCTCCATTTCTCTGCCTCGCCCTGTATTGATGCTCATGATGTTACAGTCTTTTCAAAGTCCACAAAGTCAGGGAAAATAAATGAAATCTCCTGACAGCAGGTCTATAGCCCAATTAGCATACCTGGTGTCCTACATTTGCATGAGACAAACTCTGAAAAGTCTCTAGTAGTGTTGCAGTTATTATGATCATTTCATCATCCCTTCTTCATTAATGGTCTACTTAATTCAGAGACACTTACATCAAGGAATTAACCATTTATTGCAAATAGTTATCCAGTTAGATTGTGCATTAAAAAACCTCAACACAGAGGGGTAATGTTTCAGAGGCCATTTCTAATGACCACCCCTATGTTATTAGCACCAGTAAATACACATTAAGCCCATTTGCACAGAGCTAATTAATAAGCAAGGTTTAAAGGGTGTAATTAACAAGAGTGAAACTCTCTGTTATCTTCCCCAATCATTGTGGACATATTCTATATTCGCTGAATTACAAGAGATGGGTCGAAATGGGCAACAATTGCCGCTGCCAGTTAGCCTACAAATCAAATTGGTTTAAAGAAAAAAAAAAGGGAAGAGGGAAGCAAGCATCTACTCACTGATGAGTGACAGTGCAAGATGTAAACATGAAACTGCTCACAAAAAGGTATATGGATTATCTTAAGTAACTGGGTCATAATTTCTGGAAAGAGACATTGCTGTCTGGTTTTTCAAAAATATCTTTTTGGCACTTTGAGCACCATAAGCTGAGCGCAATCTAGTTCCAGGCAGACATCTCTACAGCCACTTTCTCCAACACTCGGCAACTCACACGTTAACAATGTAGAGTGATAACAGCCCTACAGGTAAGAGGAAAGATATGTATTTTTGACTTGGGGGGGCAAACTGTCGCTTTGAGGTAGTTTACCCTACAACATGATTGAAAGGTCACCAGCTGCCCGCATTTAAACAGTCTATTTACCGAGCTCAGGTTAGGATATGTAAACAGTATCCTATCCACCCAGTTAGCCAAAAACATTTTAATTCTGCCATTTAACCTGTATTTTCATATGTTTGCATTACACTGTTGCTGATATACTGAGATTTGGGCCAAAAAAATTGGTCATGCTATCCTGAAAAGGCAGTGTCAGCGCTTATTTTGTACCTACTTTTTAATATGGCCTCAAAATAGCAGCCTTTTCAAAATTAATTCTTCAAAATGTCAAGAAAATCTATTCTATGAATGGACTTTATGACTGTAAGCTAATGTGCAGGTGTGGATGGGATTTGTCAAGTCAACCCTACCATGCAAACTGGCAGGGACACAAGAGCTTGCATCTTGTTTATTACTCAATATTTGCCTACACTCGGCAGGCTGCCATAGCGGTTATGACATGTCAAGGCCACACTTATGGTTGTAACTCTGTCAAATGGTCCTGCCCAACACTGAACATACACTCCCGTACAATAAGGGATACAACAACCCAACCGTTCAATAAATCACAGCCTATCACTCTCAGGGACTACACACAGGATGAGATGGTTGAGTGCTCACTCAAATCTATATTGCAGTATATTGCAGAGGAAATACTGAAAATACATTGGTTCATTTGCATTTCCTCAAGCTCCATGGAGATACAGATATTTCCTCATTCAACCATGACTGCTTTCCATGTGATCTTATCAAAACTATGCATCCTTGCCCCATCAGACAGATTCTCTACCCTACAATGTCGTGAATGCTTGAAAATCCCCAGACACAATGGCACCTTCTTGCATCTAAAACGAGCCCACAGCACTGCCAGCAATTACACATATAAATCCTGGGTGTGTATGGCCCGCTGCAGTCACGGCAGCGCGGTAACAGCAGCAGTTGGAGCATCGGTATATGCACCAAACCGGTAAAAAAAAAAAAAAAAAAAATGATGCCAGCAACCTCATTTCCTGAGCACGAGTCTTTAATTTAGGATTGCCATTTGGTGAAATTTTGCAGCGTTGAAAAAAACAAACAAAAAACACCCTGGCTTGAATTGGATCGCTCACTGACGTCTCAAATGCTGGCAAAGTATGCTTTGTAGATACAGCTGAGCCAGGTGACACGCAGCCCCCCAATTGATTCAGTCAAACGGCCCAGCAGCGCTTGGTTTGACAGCTCAGTGGACACGATTCAGCCCGGCAGATGTGCCATTCACTTTCGAAACGGAAAGCCACGCCAAACTACACTGGAAAATGTCACAATTTGGTGTGGCGGTTGCGATAAGCAAGTGCACATGTTGCAACACACCATTTAAAGCCTCCTCCCGATCACTGTGGGAAACACTCTGTGAATCGGCGTGCATGTACGATCGTGCAGAGGCTTCTGGGTTTGATTACCGAGCAGCAAAACACCAATTCCCGGCCAGATTTAGGAGAAATAATTTGGCATAACGTTGCGTGCATGCAAGTGAAAGACACCCAGCCCACACTGGACAGTGGGTGATATTGAAGCCGGGGTGGGGACGCTTATTGAGGACGATATGAACGTTACAAACCTGGGATGAGGAGCAAAATTAAGCCACATTTTAAGTCCCGGTGTTACGTTAACGATAACTTTAGCTAGCTTATATCAGAAAGCTGAATGTAACGTTGGCGAGCCCATACTGATGAAAGGAAAGGAAAGTAGGGTGGAGATAACTAACGTTAGCTCGCGTTAAAGAGCCACAATAGCAGCACGATAATGGGAATTATCAAACAGGATACAAGAGGAATGTGTTACACACATTAATTAGCCACACCAAAGTAAAAACAATTCGTAATTTAAGCGATAAAATCATCAGTAAGGCTCAGTATACTGCACGAGCTTCCTCTCCCATGTATTATTAGCTAGCCTGAGCTACCAGTCTCCACTGGCTAGCCCTGGCTAGCAGCAGGCTAACAATTCACCTCACCTGTGAAGGGCTTTAAAATCGCTCCGGGTCCAAAAACGGTGAATGGTACGTGCCAGTCTTGGTCGTGGTATTTCCTCTTTGGATTATGATCGGCAGAGACAACTCCTTACATCCATTATTATCCATTCGACTCATTCAGCGGTGCCAGCAAGCTGTGCGGGTCTTGCTGTGATGGCTAGCTAAGTTGTCCCAGCGCCAGGCTAACACAGATAACGTTAAATGTTTGGCTAGCTAGCCAGACACCGATACGTCTGACGTTATTTTACTACACGCAGCCACCTTAACTAGCTGTTAGCTAGGGGTGGGAAGCTGCTTGGTTCCTGAACTTCTTTTAAATCGCTAACCTAGCATCTGTCTGCAGGCCGCTCCACCAACACGGAAGTTCACGAAGAGAAAAGCAAGTGGTTATAATCCCAAAACAACTGTGTGCTCCTCTCATATATCCGTAATACTGGTGGCCAGGAGATTCCCAGAGGCCGACATATTTGTCAGTACTACAAAACTCTAATGCCAGGTTCACCAGCAGAATTGTCGCAATAAAAATACCATTGATTGGACAAGAAGGGTGTCAATCAAGCTGCAAGCGTATTCTATTGCTTCCCCAGCCTTGACCCCCCGCCCCTCCTTACAGTAGGCTAAACGTCATGATTGCACTAAATCGTGATTAAATTTATTTCCCAGCATAGCAAAACACTGCCCCTGGCTTGCTGACTGAGTTGCAATAGGTAATAACGCCCTGGTTAATATATTTTATTGTCACTAAGCATGGTTGGCACATAAGCTGTCTCTGACATGAGGTTTTAATCCTCTCATGTGACACACTGACACAGTAACGTATGCTTGTGTGTGTGTGTGTGTGTGTGTGTGTGTGTCTGTGTGTGAGTGCATGTTTATTCTCATTATGTGGACACACACAGACACACACAC
>JAPZEB010000020.1:34708277-34719513 GCA_029783705.1 Chaetodon striatus | reverse complement strand
ACTACTGCTTATGGTGGTGATGGGTTGATTGGTCAGTTTAGAATTAAAATGTAATGATACTCACAGCATTGCCATATTATATTATCATGTTTATTACTGTATTCTCGTCCTCAGTCGTATTTTTATACAAATATTATATTTGTATTGTATATTTATATTTCTCTCTCTCTCTCTCTCTCTCTCTCTCTCTCTCTCTCTCTCTATATATATATATATATATATATATATAAATTCAAAATGTTAACTTTCAAATATTAAACTTATTTATTCACCACTAACAATATGATACAAGTGTCCTGTAACTGATATTAAAAGAGGCAGAGCAAAGAGTGTTATATTAAAAATAAATTAATTAATAAATAAGTAAATATATATATTTTTTAATGAATAAATAAATAAATAAAAAATACAGAATCTTATTTCTATCATTCACTATCAATAAAAAATGCCATATTAAAACAAAATCTCCACCAGTTAAGTTATGCTGTATGTGTTTTGTGTAGTTTAAATGTAACTGTAGGCTGAGTTTTTAGGTTTGATTGCATCACAGTTAATCAAATTAGGATTCATTTATTTAAGTTAGAGGTCAGGTACACAATTTTCTTCTGTTCGATATGTAAAGGTGTATAAAATCTGCCATCAGTCAAAGATGCCTTTGGGTCTCTTGAACTGTATTTTTAAAAAAAAAAAATAATTATATCTTTGTCCACAGCATGTCTGTTTTCTTTTTAATTTGGTAACATCACAACTTATAATTTGTACTTATATATATTAACTAGTGTTACAGTTTAGTACCAGCATTTCACAATCATGCACACACACACATAGACGCACACATATATGAATAAATGACCATTTGCCTAAATGATGTTTGGCTTCCACTTGTGGGTTTATATTTATTAACCTGGTGTAAATTAAGTACATTTAATTACACACTGGCTACATTTAATCTTATATTTCCTAATTAAAATCCATTAGCTGTACAGTGATTTATCACCCTTGCCCTATTCTTAACCTTTTAGTTGATGGGTTACTACATTGATCAGCAGTTACATTGGACAGTTACAGGAGTCTTTTTTTAAACAATATCTCAACTGAACGTTTTGGTTTTCAGTATTGCATGTGAAGATCAAAGATCCTTGTTATTTATCTGCCTCTCAACCACACCCCACTGACCACATCCTCTTGTTGTTCATGATTTCATGAGCTCTTGGTATCAAGGTATCAGACTGTGAGCTATATGGCTGTAATTGAACCTCCCTCCACATTGACACATGAGCATAAACAAAAGCAAGCTATCAAATATATTTAAAACCACCAAAGCGGTCAAACTAACAAGCTGTAGGTGAAGCTTATTTTGACCTTTGTCAGGTTGCTGCTCAGTCAGTCCAGTGAGCAGTCAGACAGCAGCCTCAGCTTATAGCCTGTCAGCTAATTCCCAGTAAAGGATAGAATGATATATTAACAGGCAACAACAAACAACAAAACCAGTTGTGATTTAGCGAGTCATTGGCATGCTGACATCAGCTTTGTGGGCACCAAATGTGGGTGATTTGTGGCAACTTGTGGCTGTTTTTCCAGTGGGTTGTTTGGTACGACAAGTGGTTGTTTTTACTGGGACATTGCTGCTTTTCCTGCAGGGATTGTGCCACCTAAAGCAGGTATTTTATGACAAAGTATGATCTTTTTCTAACGATAACTAAACAGTTTTTGTGCCTAAACCTAATCACACACTAACCACAGTATTATTTATGCGTGTGTGTGCCTCAGGTGGGTGTTTGTCAATGAGAAGGCCTACCAGGTGAGAGACACAGCCATTGAATCCTCAGTGATGACCAAGGTCAAAGGTTTTGGAATCTACAATAACAAGGTCATGGATGTTGCCGACTACGTCACTCCTACACAGGTTTGGATGGACCAATGGATGGATAAGTAGATGTTTGACAGCAGGATACAGTGATGATGTCCTATTAACGTGTTTTCCACAGGGAGCTTCAGTCTTCTGCATCATCACCAAAATGATCACGACAGAGAATCAAGTCCAAGGATACTGTCCTGAGGTCAGCTACCGTCACTACCTTTACTGCAACACTACCACTGTTATTTGTGCCTTACAATCATTAATACTTCTACCATTACAACTGGTGCTCATCAGAATTGACTGGCAATCTGACAAAAAATAAGGACGCTATGCTCATCTAAGTTGTGTTTTAAACTGTATATCTTTAATAACATTTTAAGCTGACATATAAAAGCCTGACTAGGGGCAAGAATTGAAAGTTAGCAATAGCTATAAAGTCTGCAACACATCAGTCCCATAGTCAGTATTGGAACTATGTTAGATTGCATTGTCCTGACAAAATAAAATAAAATAAAATAAAATAAAATAAAGAATCTTATCTTTGACACCGTACACATTTATGCCACTTCTAAATTTTGCATTGCATTCTCTCTAACTGCCCCTTTACAGTCACTAATAGTGCTAATTAGTCTGCTATCACTGTTAACACTGTCACACACAGTACACTGCAGATCACTGCCACACATCCACAAATCTTTGATTAATGACATTCATAACTGGACTTTTAACAGTCTCAACTTTGTCTGGAGGCTACAGCACAACAAAGTAGGAAATTACAATAAACGCAATTAAAATAGTCTGAATTTTTGTTTTTTTTTTAAACTATGTAGCGTACCTACTTACTGATGGCAGAAGCACAATAATAACGTTAGTATCAGTAATGGAATGAATCTGCAGAGGCTCCGGTTCAAAATGAGCTTGTTGTTTTTAGCCAAGCCAATTTTCGGAAAACCTTCAGTCCCGACCGGCCAGTTCAGAGGAGTGAGGAGTCAGAAATCAGTGAGGGTATAAAACAGTTAATAAAACAGGTTTCTCAGTGATTGAGAATCACAGCGACCAGGGAAGGTACTTGAGCATACAGCTGCGGTAGCTGTGGACCGACAGATACACACACTCACACAGACTCACTCACGCATGCACACACACAACCAAATGCATGATCCCCTCCAAACAGATATGGTAAAATCTTTGTATCTATTAGGGAACTACTTCACATTAAACATAGTGATTTGATTCATTATTAATATAAGTATAATTCAGCTTAAATGTGTGAGTGTGTGTGTGTTTTTAATTGTGTGTCACGCAGAGTGAGAAGAAGTATAATTGTACCAAGCACAGTGACTGCACAAGGCACCTCAACAAGCCAGGAAGTTATGGTGAGATCTTCTCTCATCATATCACTATTATAACAATTATGCATATGTGTTGAGTTGCTGCGTTACAACTGGTATGTATTTCTGAGCCTGGCATTTGTTTTTGGTTTTGCAATTTGAATGAAAGCTTTTTCTTTTCCTGCTCAGGAATCCTGACAGGAAACTGTGTTCCTTTCAACAACACCATCAAAATGTGTGAGATAAAAGGATGGTGTCCTGCTGAGATCGACACCATCAAGACGTAAGGCAATACTGTGCATGTGATGGAGAGCTTTTTACAAGGCTGCACTATCACTGTTCTCTACTGTAATACACACTGAGAGAGGGTATCCTGATACCAAAGTCATGTTGGGGCAGTGCGCTCTTTAAAGGTCTCTATCTAGTCATATTTATCCATGCAGATAGGTTGGATTTTATTTTGTCCAGCTTTTGAGATATACACGGTTTCTGCATTCACCCCAGAACAGTAGAGGTGAACAGAATAACAAACAAAATATTGCTGTCAGTCTTTCTTTTTATGTCTTTTTTTTTTTACATGTTTGTCGCCACGTGTCTTTTTCAGTAAGCCAATGATGGAAGTGGAGAATTTCACCATTTTCATTAAGAACAGCATCCGCTTTCCAACCTTCAACTATACCAAGTATGACACTTATGATTTTAAATGTGATAATGCTGCTGCTGCTGCTGCTGCTGATGATGATGATATTTCTGTGTGTGCGCAGAGGGAACTTCCTTCCCACCATCACTGATGATTACATCAAAAAATGTAACTTTGACATGGTCAACAACACCTACTGCCCCATCTTCAGAGTCGGAGATGTGGTCCGCTACGCACAGCAGAACTTCACTAAACTGGCAGACAAGGTACAGTCAAGAGAAGGTTTGAAAAGTCCCAGTGACACGCAAATTAGAGTGTCTTAAGCTTCTGCACCGGGAAGTTTGTCCCCAGAGAAATGCAATATTTGAGGGGTGTAGGCTACAGTTAAAACAGGTCGATCAAATCCTTTGTATTTGATTGGACCACCAAAACGTGCTACAACCAAGCTACAACAGAGTCCACCACTGAGCAGACAGTTAACTCTCCACACACGTCCCTCGCCATTAGATCAGGAGGCAGACAAAGAAGAGGTGAATGAATTAGACCTCTGCCACATTGTTTTGAAAATGAAAACAAAGGTTTTGCCCACTGATATCCAAGCACACATCACTTCATGCCTCTCTCCAGCTACAACTCACAAGCAATAAAGTGCGGTTGACCAGTGTGGCCAGTTAGTACTCATTTGATTAGGTGAACTTTTGTAAACGCCTGAGTGCAGGATGAGTCATCCAACATGTGAAACTGTGTTACGGGAAGAGAAAAGGCAGGATAATGATGTGATTCTTTGATACAGATTTTTTTGACAAATATTTAGCATATAACAAGAGTTAAATGATCAATTCACACAGGGACTCAGGATTAAAACTAGGAAATGTGTTTTTAATTCACTAGGTCTTAAAGGTCTTTAAGTCCAAATCATATCTCTGTAAGAAAATGATGATGTTTTGATTTCTCTGTGCTGATCATTACAATGACACAGCATTTCCCATTCATTTTCCCTTCGAAGCTGCATCAACAGTATGTTTTTAGGTAGCCTAATTGAATTTGAGCATTCTTGTATATAGGCATATGAAAACATAGGGATGATTCCCTTTAGGTCCAAGAAGGTGCTATTTTTCATCTTGTGCCAACAATGAAATAACTAGTGCCCACAAAATAAAAAATATATAAATATTTTGGGACTTTAGGGGCTCTGTAGAACACAGATATGTTTTAATGTATGTAAAGTTTTGAACATCGGCAGAAATCTTGCTAAAACGCACAAGAGCTATTAAAATCCAGGGGTCTGTGAAAAAATTAAAAGGATAAAATAAAGATAAATTAAAAGGAGAATACATATTTGACAGCAACGCAGAATGCCTGAGAGCTCTACTGCATTATCTCCCATTATACATTTTAAATTGTTGCTGCCTGAATTTTGTGTTTTCCTGTACTTAAATAAAGACATTTCCATCATAAATTGGTGCACACAAATTTATCATAATGCAGGAAATCAAGTGTGTGACACTTAATATTTCCTGGGGCACAACCCCCAGATCCCCCCGGCCTAATATGTGTTCCCGTAATGTTAAAATGAAATATATACCCTTCATCAGTTGTCATGCCAAAGCATATTCAAATTTGGCTCAACAGTCGTAATGGTTGCCCTTGCCTTAAGTCTTTTATTTGTGACTTCAGTCTTGCATGAGGCAAGATTTGAATCCTGGAATGTCAATCCTGGAATATTAGTGGTATATAAATGTAATTTGTAGGATACAGGGTTCAGCGCAAACACAGTTATCCATGTGCCTCTCTTATTTTAAAATTTCTGTCAGGGAGGAGTGATTGGAATAAAGATCGGCTGGGTATGTGATCTGGACAAGCCTGATGACCAGTGTAACCCCTCGTACTCATTCACCCGCCTGGATGCCATGTCACAGAAGAACGCTGTCTCACCGGGCTACAATTTCAGGTGAGTCAAGGTTTGACTGCTATGATCCATACAGAGAACGCAACAACTACTGAGTAGATTGCCATAAAATTCATTGTTGATCTTCATGGTCCTGAGAGGATTATTTATAATTATTTTGATGAAACCATGATCTATCCTCGAGCAAAAGAAGTAGACCAAAACCTCTACTTTTACACCAGAAAAATAAAAATATCTAAAGACAGATTAAAATCAATTTTATTCTGCATATAGCAATAAGTCCTGACCATGTGGGACAGTCTTTGAGCTTTTCTCTAGTCCTAAAATAACTTTGTAAACAAGATATTAACAACACATGGCCATATCTGTATAAGGTTTGCTTTGGATATTCATGGCTCCCATGACTGTCTCTGCCATCTATTTGTACATGAAGGGTTCCAGGTTGTTAAAACAGATTTTTTCAAATAAAGGGCCCTCAGTAAAAACAAGCATTTCAGCATTGATAACGTCAGCAACAACACATGAATCAAGTAAACGATCAGACGGCATCATATTCAGTGTGTCTGAGACTGATCATGTTGGCTCGTCCAGATCTGAATGCTAAACTTCAGTATTTTTCAACCATGACCCTATCGTCCTATGTTTATGTGTCTAAGGGACTAATGGGGACAACAATTCTTGAATGTGGTCCAGTACTGAACGAGACAATGGCCGGCAGCCACAAAACAGGCTGCAATGTGACCTAAAGACTCTGGAAAATTGTGCGCTGTCAATGTACATTCATTAAAAGTGCTTGTTTTCACAACTAACAGGCTCAAATATGTCAGACAACATTATGTAAAGGATCCCTACAGAGATAGAGCTTTTTGTTAAAGAGGTAGATCCTTTTTGTTTAACCAGATACAGCCCCAAATCGCTGTTCTTTCTTTCTATTCCACCAAAAAAGTGACTCAGTTGCACACTAATCCATAAGCTGTGTGTATTCTTTGATATAAAAATGGTGTGATTTTTTTTCGTCTGTACAGATTTGCCAAATACTTTAAGATGGAGAACGGCACAGACTACCGCACTCTTGTCAAAGCCTATGCCATCAGGTTTGATGTTCTGGTCAATGGAAATGTGAGTATATATCTCAGGTATTTACATTAGGAATGACAGCGTAACACTGTGACCAGCTACATCATTACTGAGTCGCCGTTAAATGCTGCTTCATTGCTCATTAACGCAGCCATGTCATCAAAGGCTTGTGTGTCTACTACTTGTCACAAAGCACCTCAGCTGAACATCATCTACAGTTTGTATTTGGTCATAAAAATATCTGTGCTTATGATCAGTGACAGAGCCCCATTTTAACTTTACATTTCGCTCCTTGATTGCATCACTGTGAGCACCGCAGTACACAGAAAGATGGTGCAGTCTCAGCTAATTTAGCTACAGGACTCAAAAACTCATGATTGGTTGATGCTTCACCTTGTCACTGAAGTACTGAAAAAAGTTGAAGCCAGATCAACTTTTGTTTGTAGCACGTCCCGCCTGTCAGCAAGTGTCAGACGTCAGTTTGTAGCTTCATGTCACCGGTGTCCATTGAAAATGACACGCAGCCTGTTGCTGTGTCGCTCGTAGTGTGAACACAGCATTAGTGTGTGCCAAAGTTTGTGTACTTACAAAACACTATCTGCTATGAATAATGATAAAGAGATATTGATCTGTAGTCACTTTGACAGCTCAACATGAAAGCTTTTGTTTCTCTTACTTCTCCATCTTTTGAAGCATCCCATTACAAATCCCTTGTTTAGACTTACTAGAGCAGAATAGCAGAATATTTTATACAGCACATCTAATTGCACTCTTCATAATAGTGTGGCCTGTCTGTTTCGGGCACGAGAGGGTCATTGTCTTTAACATAATTTCAAGTCAGATAAAGTAGCTATGATCAATGAAACTAATTATCAGGCATCGTAAATATTTTCATACAAAGCCTGGGGTCTTTGAATTAAAAACTCCCTTATTATTATTCTCCCTTTGCAGGCAGGAAAGTTCAACATGATCCCTACACTCATCAATATGGTGGCAGCCTTCACATCAGTGGGAGTGGTGAGTTTTACTGACATACTCATTATACACCAGTCTTTTCATTTAGTAGTTTTGTGTTTTTTTACTCAGAACTGATAAATGGAGTCAATTATTCCCCTATAAACTCTGATTTTAAGCATTATTCAAGTACAATTTGACCTTTGTTGTATTTAAATACATCATAAAAATGTCCTCCCATCTCACTGAAGCTTACTGAGCTGTGTTGGGTTTTAATTGGTAATGAGGGAAATTTGGGGCTGAATCTTTTAAGTGTAATCTCTACTTTTGCTTCGTTGATTGCCATATAAATAAAGGTTCTTCTTCTCTTTACTATTACTATATCACCATCATCATCGTTGTTGTTGTTGTTTTATTATGTAGGGCACAGTGCTGTGTGACATCATACTGCTGAACTTCCTGAAAGGAGCCGAGCAGTACAAGGCCAAGAAATTTGAAGAGGTAAAATATCCAGTTCTTCAGATAATCAAACACAATGGATTGTGTACCTCTATGAGCTTGTTAATCACAGTGTAGGTAATTACAAATTTGTGGTTTGTCAACCCTTAAAGCTGCATTAATCGATTTTAAGCCATTTGGTGGCTGTGGAGCAAGCTGTAAACAAACACTTTATTTATCACCCATTCAAGTTGTTGTGGTTTACGGTTCTGTATGTATCATTAATACAGCAGCAAACCACTGTTTACTATGTAAAGATGAAGCGGAGTAATGGCATCCTGAGCAGAGAATAAGGCCAAGATGCCTCTGTGTGTCAGAGCTTCTCTGTTCTTCCGTTTGTGCATGTAAACACATGTGTTCCTGTGTGTGTATCCCACGAATCACCACCACTCTGCACTGCACTTATATGGTGGTTACCACTGATAATGCCGTCCCGACCCATGATGGGGAAACGGCATTGTTATGGAAGCATTGTTGCCCACCTTCAGGTCGACTAAGCAGCAACTCCCAAGCTGATTTTAATCGCCATGAAGACCTGTTTTACTTTCAGTAACAGTTCCACCTCTTTGTCGACCCAAGCAAAGACATCTCTGGTTTTATATTTTTGCCAGTACGTTCTGTAATTAAGCAACCAACCACAGAGTAGACAATCTGCTTTCTAAGTAATATGCATACAGTTAAAAGACATGAAAATCACCAAAACCAGATGACAATATGTGTGTGGTGATATACTAAAAAGAAACATGTCTCCCTCTCTCTCTGTTTAATATACTGTAGGTGTCGGACAGCCCGCTGGATTCCCCAAGCAGTGGGTTGTACCGCTCCCAGCTGTCACTCCGACATAACGAAACCATCATGAGGTCCAGTGACTCGGGGGCATTTTCTATTGAACATTACAGCTAAATGGGCAGGAGCATCAGCCGATGGTTAAGGAGCCGTGGGCTGAGGAGGACAGATGCGGGGTGGATTTCTCCAAAAGTGTTCAAGTTTTATTATTTTTACACATTCAGGGCTAAGCTCTTTATATAAAACAATACCTCAACATAACCAATGTGTTTATGTCAATGTCAGAAAACAGCTGAAGATCCCTGAATTGTTGCTTTGTAATCCATGAATTAACAAAACGGCTGTTGTCATTGACAAACAATCATATCTAAAATGAAAATATCTTTGCATGAGGACACTTTTGGCATGTGACATTGGCTCGGGTTAACCGAGCAAGGAGAAAACATTGGAATAAAACCTGAAAAAGATTTTGTGTCTGAGCTGTTTTTGCTTGTTTTGTAGCTTGCATTGAAACTACTATAATGCACCACAAATAATGAAGGCCTCTGTGACGAGAAAACGGGAATAAACAAGGCAGCTGGCATGAATTGCATCACTTGCTTGGCCCTCTTTAATAGATCTATTGTGGTTTCTATTCCGATAGTTTTACTCTGTGTAATGGAGCTGGATTGTGGTTTGGTTTGCTAAAAGTAGCCATTTTGTCTCTTGATGATAACAAGCTGTATAAAGCCACAGCAGCCATGGAGAGCATGCTATTTCTTATCTATGTATGTGTGTCCTTTTGTATTGGATATATGTGTGGGCTCTGCACATCCAAACGGGTTTTTGCCCTTAAAGGTCCAGTGTGAAACATTTAGGGGGAAATACTGGCAGAAATGGTATGATTTCATTAGTGTATAATTACCTGAAAATAAGAATTGTTGTGTTTTCGTTACCTTAGAATGAGCTGTTTGTATATACATCGGGAGCGGGTCCTTGTCTAAGGAGATCGCCACGTCCACTGCCATGTTTCTACTGTTGCCCAAAACAGACAAATCAAACACTGGCTTTGACAGGACCATTCGCTTTTTTGTGTCAGCCACAGTAGTTTGCAGCCCCTCCGCAAAAAGAGCTTCTGGAAACAGAGATTTTTTTGTGTGTGAAACTGCTTTATTCAGTCTTTTTACTAATTTAAATCACCCGGTCTGTTTGTTTTTGAGAGGATGAGATCTCTGTGGATAATTTGGATCTTGGTAAAAACCTCCTGAACAATGAACACCGATGGAATTCTAACCGAGAGAAGTTTCATCTGCAACGCTCACAGCTAAATGCCACTAAATCCCCCTAAATCTTACACACTGTCCTTTAATCTGCTAAATTGACCTCCGCTCATGTTAGTGTTGGGTGGAGCTGTGGTGGGAATGACAGGAAACCAAAACCTTTGGGTAGGAATTACACAAGGAAACCAAAATCTCTGCACTGATGAAAATGCTAAATGTGTAAACTGTCATTAAAACAGACATTGATGGTCTCCTAAAACATCCTTAACCTCCATCATTGGGTCAATATTTTAATTCTACCAATACTTTGGTTTATGATTGAATACTTGCCAAACTCTTCATCCTCAGCTGTACTTCTTGTTTTGTGCTAATTACCAAGGCAGTCTGAATTTATTTTAAAGACCCACTGTGCCTAAATACAGCCTAACAGCCAGGGACGGACTGGGACTAAAAAACAGCCCTGGACTTTGACTCGGCCCGGCCCACAACAATCAATGCGTGGAAACTCCACAACAACGCCTGGCACGGGTGTCACAATACTTTAATCATGGCTCATGATACTATACCATCCAAATTATACTAATAGCAGTGATGTTGACTAGATGTTGTGTTAAGAGCATAGTATTATGGTTTAACTTGAATACTCACAAAGAAATAAAGGTCTCATCATACTACAGTCCCTCTGGCTGAGCCAATACAAAACAGGTATCTGAAGCACACAACACACAGTACTGTATGAGTTATGATGTAGATAGGCTGTAAATATACATTTTAATTTGAACTTGACTTAATATTACTGCTGCATGTGGCATGTTACAGCTAAAATGTTTGAAGTTTAGCTGTTTTAACTACTGTAATCATTATTTCATTTCATTTTTTGCAGTGTACAGAGCAACACACACTGGGTATAGTTAAAAATGT
>JAPZEB010000020.1:34659848-34671083 GCA_029783705.1 Chaetodon striatus | reverse complement strand
AAAAGGCACATTCTGTATGAACAAAAGTAGGCAGGCGGCATTTCGCTGCACTCCCCGATTTTGTTTTTATACTGCCAATGGTGAACGAAGACTGATTGGGCTTTCCTGCAAATTTGCACAATTCCCGTTTAAAAAGGGCTGTAGTTTCTCTTTAACTTAAAGAGCGCTTATGTCCACTTGCTTTTTCTTTTTAACTTAAAGAGCTCTGACAAGTTTTGGATTTTGAACTCAACTCAAATGTATGTTTTCGAAAGTTAAACTTACAGTGATTCATTCTGTTGACTATTTGAGACTTTTGTAAGATCAGTTTGTGTTGATTGAACTTGGTTTGTAAGTTTGTAAGTTCAGTTGTAAAAAAAAAGAGAAAAGGCAGGAGAAGAGGGCTGGGAACTAGGAAAAAAAGAGTTGCTGTGACATTTGAGTTTAAGAGATGGTGCTCTGTAAACCCTGTCAAAGTTGAAGCATGGAAATAAGCTACTAATTATACACTGCAGATAAGTCACACATTTGAGTTCCAACTAAAATATAGACATTTTCTGGTAAAAAGAAAGGACATTACTGCCACCTTAGTGCCAATGGCAGAGGGAGTCTATTACCTGCAGAGCAACTCAACGTTACTGTCAGCAACCAAGGAGAGAGGAATAGGATTTTTTTTCACCCAGTAAGCTACAGTGCCTAGAGATAAGTTTAAATTATGACTTTAAGTCTTTTTCCATTTACCTTGGGTGAAATGTTAATAACTTAATTATGTTTACTATGTTATGCTTCTAAAATGTCTGGAAAGGCTAAATTTGTGGCCTTGATGTCAAGCTAACATCTACAGTGGACACATTTTAGCAGTCTTTTATTCTGATAAAATGCATAAAATATAAATGTCTAACAAAGTGGTTTAGTTCTTAAATGTGGCCGCAATGTGTTTTTTTATTTCATGCACCAGTTTTCGCTGAACACCCAACCAAACACCAGTTACCTAACATTAGTTAGCTAGGGTCCACTAACATTAGCTCGCTAGCTAGCTATGCAGTGCAGACTAGCTTCATTCTGGCCAGGGAACTCACATTCGAATGACTGAGTCGCTGCGCACACTTAACCCGACCTTTGAATTTTACATCAACCAGTAAGTAGGAAAATTCATGTATTGATGTTGTTTTGATAATGTTTTTTATTCTGATACTTATTTAGGATAATGCGGAGCGTGATGCAGATTAGGGACGCAACTCAAAAGTGAGTTCTGTGTGAACTTTTTACTCGTTGCCTTTTCCTTTTTTCCCTCTCTGCTGTGAGTGATGTACTGTATGTCTGCATGACAGAGCAGCTTACTTCCACACAAAGACTTACAGGATGAACAGCAGAGAGGCCACAGAGTTAATGAAACAGACTTTGTGTTGTATACTGCTCAGAAAACCTAAGGGTACACTTAACATCACATCAGATCTTGATAAATAAATTATTCTAGTTGAAAATCTTTACTGATGTACATTGTATAATATGTTGAGGACAAAATGACATCACAATGGTCAATGAAAAACAAAATCCTCAACCCACTGAAGACCGGATTCAAAATCACACCGGAAATCAAAGTAGAAATTTTAAATCACAGGCTGATCCAACTTTATCACAGCAACTCATAATGTGACTCAGTAGTGTGTCTGGCCTCTGCATGCCTGTATGCACTCCTGACAATGTCTGGGTATGCTCCTGATGAGTTGGTGGATGGTGTCCTGGGGGATCTCCTCCCAGACCTGGATAAGGGCATCAGTGAGCTCCTGGACAGTCTGTGGCAGTACTTGGCAGCATCGGACGCACCAATACATAACATCCCATAGGTGCTTGATTGGATTTAGGTCAGGGGAACGAGAGGGCCAGTCAATGGCATCAATGCCTTTGTCATCCAGGAACTGCCTACACACTCTGGCCACATGAGGCTGGGCATTGTCCTGCACCAGGAGGAACCCAGGGCCCACTGCACCAGCCGTAAGGTCTGACAATCAATCTGAGGATTTCATCCCAGTACCTAACAGTAGTCAGGGTACCGTTGGCTATGACATGGAGGTCTGTATGACCCTCCAAAGATATGCCCTCATGCCATCCTCATGGAGTCTGTTTCTGACAGTTTGGTCCGAAACATGCACACCAGTAGCCTGCTGGAGGTCATTTTGTAGGACTCTGGCAGCGCTCCTCCTGCTCCTCTTCACACAAAGGAGCAGATGCTGGTCCTGCTGCTGAGTTGATGCCCTGCTACGGCCCTGTCCAGCTCTCCTTGTGTAACGGCTGGTCTCTTGGTATCTCCATATCTCCATGCGCTTGAGGCTGTGCTGGGAGACACAGCAAACCTTCATGTGACTGCACATATGGATGTGCCATCCTGGAGGAGCTGCACTACCTGTGCAGCCTGATTGGGCTGCAGGTGCTGCCTCTACCAGTAGTGACAAGGACACTAGCAGAACACAAAACTAAAGAAGAATCAGTCAGGAAGGACAAGGAGAGAGCAATGGTCTCTGTCCACCACATGTCAAACCATTCCCTTTTTGGGGGTTGTCTTGCTTTTTCAACTCTGACCTTGCTGAAGCCGAAATGGAGCTTGTCAGAGGCTCTACAGGCGCAAACAAAGATGTTTACTTCTCCACTAGGACATTTCGCTATGTAAGTTAAAATCTGCTTTGCAATTTAATGTCTGTGGTGTTTATTTAGCATTATGAGTCGTAATGCACTGTGGTATGTAAAATTGCTATGCTTCATCCAGTGTGGTAGGGTCAGATCTCGAAACTGTCTAGGCCTATATTCGGACCCACCCCCAATTGTTGTCAGAAGTTTGGTTCACATTGTGTGAGCAACCCTAAATTGTTAAAGGTCCAGTGTGTAGGATTTAGTGGGATATATTGACAGCAATGTAATGTAATGTAATATAATATAATAATTATGTTTTCTTTAGTGTTTAATCACCTGAAAATAAGAATAGTTGTGTTCTCCTTACCATAGAATGAGCTGTTTATATTTCCATAGGGAGTGCGTCTTTGCTCATGGAGGTGGCCATGTTGCATCGCCATGTTTCTACAGTAGCCCAGAACGGACAAACCAAACACTAGCTCTAGATAAGACCAATTGCGTTTTCGCATCGGCCCCCATAAGATGCCCAATTGTAATGTGCAGCGCCAGAGTTGCACTGGTTTTTAAGGTGAAACTGCTTTATTCAGTGTATCTAGCGGTTTAAATGACCTGGTCAGTTTGCTTTGGAAAGGAAGAGACGTTTGTGGATGTTGCCCGCAGCAACATGCCAAAGTCCATAAGAAATACATAGATTTGTTATATGAAAATGCATTATTCTGTGTTTTACTATTTATCACTGGGTCTGTTAATTTATGAAAAGAAGAGACCTCTGCGGATAATTCAGCTTATACTAAAAACATACTGAAAGTCTGGATCAGAAAAAAGGTGACCGCACATTAACTTATGAGAGAAAAGGGGTGAGCATACAATAGCATGTTGTGGGTGAGCCTAAGATGCTGGATAGTGCTGTAGAGGCACTGATTTGTGACGTGACACTGCTTTATTCAGTGTTCTTTAGTGATTGTAGTTGCCTGGTCCATTTGTTTTGGAGAAGAAGAGACCTCATAATTTTGTTTTTACTGATAAAAACTTCTTAAACAGTGAACAGCCAAGGAATTCTGAAAGGCAGAGGGTTTTAGCTGGTTGTAATCTGCAATTTATCACTAAACGCCACCAAACCCCTCTAAATCTTACACACTTCACCTTTAAATAAATGTAAAGTTGTGTAGAAAAAAGTCCTCTAGATGGGAAAATACTCAGTACTTTGGAAATGTTTATTTGCTTTCTTTCTGCGAGTGAGATGAGCAGAGTGATATAAATCTTGTGTCTGTGCGTTAAATACGGAGCTGGAGTCAGAATGATGTTAGCCTAGCTTAGCACAAAGCCTAAGCAAAGACTCCTAACAGGCGTGTCCCCCTGAAACCACAAATTGCCACTTTTGCGTTTTTGTTTCCATATAGATTAAACAAGATACAACATGATAGTAAGACAGTTTAGAAGTTTTGGCAGATGTTTTTTTTCACCTTGGACAGAATCAGCCTAGCTGGCTTACTTTCTTGACTCCAACTCTGTAGCGAGCTAATGTACAGACATAAGATTGATATCAATCTCCTCATCTTACTCTTGGGTAGTAAGCAAACAAAGGTATTTCTCAGTGACACTCAAAATATTCCTTTGAGCTATTTTATCAGACAGAGAGGGAGAACAAGATGAAGCACTGCATGCTTATCTTAAATATATCTGCCCTCAGGAGACGCCTGACAAACAGTACGGCCAACTTATTAAATCAGATATTTAGATGTGGATCCACTTGAGCTCATTTAAAAACACTTGTTAAGAGTTCAAGGTGAGCCCAGCAAACTGTGGAGGTCAGCTGGATATATTTCGCAAGCTGTCTTGTCTCTGTCTTTGAAAAAACAAAAGCCTCAGCAGCAGTTTGTCTTCTGTGTTTTAGGCTGTCATTGTGCAATCATGAAATATTTCTTTATGACGTCACACAAAGTCATCACTATTGTGTCAACAGAAGCTCTTTCTGTTCTAAGTTTGGAATTGACATGGTCTGTGTTTGGACCCTGCAGAGTTTGGCCTGGCGTGTCATCTGGGAGTGCTGTCAGGGCTGCCATGTGTGGGCGTGGCCAAGAACCTGCTGCAAGTGCAGGGTGTCTACAAGAGTGAGGAGCACCAGTCACAGGTGAGAGCACCTGTTTCACCTTCCTGTGCTATAGAATTTTGTCACTGTGTTCTTACAGAACGTCTCAATGTAAAAAAGCTCAAGTACTAAATCATATACTGTGTTTCTTCTTGCTGTGTACAAATGATGTTTCTGTATAAAGCTGCCCAACATGTCAAGAGTCAATAGATGAATTATTTAAGTTAAGTTATCAAAGTGTTATCACTTTTTTCTGTTGTGTGTCTGCTTTCTAAAATAAGCAACGAAATGTCAGAGAGGGACAAAGCAAAGGACAGAATCCTCAATTACTTCTGATTGTGCGTGTGCACTCACACTTACATGTCTGTCTGCATGTGCATGTGAATATGTATGTGTGTTCGCGTGTATGCTGTTTTGACAGTGTGACTTTTATTACAAGCCAAGGCCTCCTTGTGTAGTTAATGCACAACGAGGCCTGTGACTTTCTGAATACAAATCAAGCTGGAACAAATACCTATTGGTCAAAGTAAACCTGTGGGACAGCAAAAACTGGATTTCATTAATATGCAAATGTTCACTTTGTTTCAGTCTGGAGCCTCAGTGACCTGTTGAGGAAAGAATAAAAACAAGTCAAAGTAAAATCTGTCTCACGAACAGAGGCCTGTACACTGAAACAAGTTCGGTATACCCAGGATATGTTGTGGTTATATGGTTTCACTAAACCTAACATTGGCCATCCTGCTTACTCGTATCAAAAGGCTAGTTATCCACTTGTTCAATAAAGTGTAAGTTTTCCTATCCAGCAATAAGTGTGTGCATGTAAAAAAAAAAGTGGGGTGTTAATTATGAGTGACCTGCAGGAGTGTTCTGTTTAAGGGACACCAAAAAGTCATATTTATTAGAGTGAAATATAAATGATAGCCAAAAATCCTACAACAGAGTAAGAAGATATAGAAACACTAGAAATCAAGGCTTATTGTACAGTACATTATCATTATCATATATGACTTAAGTTTAGAGTGAGTATTTTAAAGTTACTACTTTACTGCTACTTAAAAGTAATTTCAGACTCTTTCTGCTCCTGAAGTTAAGAGTGGAAAGGTAGTTAATGTCTGATGAGGTCTGTCTGAGCGATATGTTAGGTTTATAATTGCTGGAGCTAAACTGATTAGAATTTGGTGGTCAAAGGTTTAAGGTCAGTGTGACCTTGCATCTGTCTCTTTCTTGTGAAAAAAAAAAAAAAAAAAAAAAGAAACTGTGCCGATTGCACAGATCATCCGTGTTGCAGGCTTAAAGGTGTGTGTAAAGCATCCATATTAATGACATGCAACATCATCCATGTCTGAAGCATTGTCAGTTGTCATGGCTACAAATGAGTATGGACAGACATGGATGTAAATGATAATATGGCTGGTTTGTGGAGGCATACAACCGTTAGGTGGTAATTGTAGTTTTCCAGTGTCATGATTGGTCAGTTGTTGGGATGTTAACAGGTTGTGATCCGATCCTCTAAAATTAACCTGCCCTGAGCAGCTTAACTGTTGAGCATAAGTTACCCTGGTGATATTTCCTGTAAAAAGCGAACTAGCTTCATAGTACTGAAAACCCAGATTTAACACTGAAGTTACCTTGCTAACTTCAAATCCGTCTTCATAGCACAAACTTCTGGTATCTGGATAGAGTCTTAAGTAAGAGGATAAGCACAGTAAATTGTCTTTAACTTCTATATGCGGACTGTAGATGCATTTATACACCCTTTGATTAATCTGTCATCCCTCTGGATCTTTAGTGTTTTTGAATTGCAACCTGAGGCAAACTAACACCAACATGACGAGAGAAACCTTTACAGAAAGAGCTTGAATCCATTTGTTGCTCTGAGGTGACAGTAACGACAAGTGAGCTCAAATGCTTCAACTGGCAAAAATATCATCATGCAAATTCTTTGTATATAGCATCAGTTTTTAGAATAGTAGTGATTTCCTGTGATTCTGATGACAAATGCTATTGAAAAGTTTCTAAGGGAACCAGCATTGATGGCTTTAGCAATCATCTCATCTACTGCCAACTCAATTAGCAGGCAAAGCGACTCTGCTTATAACCCCAGCGGTCTTCATGCAGTAGTGTAACATACTAATTCAATTCTCTGTAGGAGTGTATCCATCTCCCTCAATTACTGTTAGTGGCTTTGGCGTCAGAAAATGTTGGTTCGTCTCCACCGTAGGGAAGAATCTGATCTCTTTGTTTCCACAGAACATAGTCACCTCTGAGGATGCAGTCACACATATCTGCTGAAACTAATCCTAGTGGCTCAGGCATGTTCATTTTAGGTATCAGGTAACATCAGCACGATACATCCATGCATCTCTGGGCTCAAGCTATCAGCTTTAGATCAGTGTCTGCGCATGAAATTTTAGAATTCCCTCCCTGTCCATATTGATGTAATTTTCTCTCTGTCTAATTTGTCTACAGGCACGGCACAAAATCTCGACGCCTCAGGTCAACACCGGCGTCAGTGTTTGAGCGCTTGATCTGAAATTAGCTGTGAAGTAATCTGTGAAACACAAACCATATCAGGCTCCCTACCAAATTGCAGAAAATTAGCCAATAAGAAATAAGATTAGCCATTACAGGATCTACATGCACACAGCCACACACCACTGACAAGCAATATACTGCCATATTCCATTAGATGTCAGAAAAAGTTTCTTAAAACACTGCCAGCACACAGAGAGTTTTCAAAAACCAACCTGCAGTCTGAGTGTTTGTGAAGGTTACAGAGAACTTTCTCTCAGCTGCTGTAATTAAATGTGCGGGCCTCGAGAGTAAAGGTGTGTGTGTCTTTATCAGACACAGAAGCACAGAAGGTATTGATGTGAAGATATAACACTTTCAAGCAAAAGTATTGTGTTGAGTGCTTGAACAAATACACATACATGGATAGAGAGCTTGTCCTTGTCACTTCTTAAGAAAGATTGTTCAGTATTTTAGGAAATATGCTTATGCAGTTTCTTTCTGACAGTGAGATGAGAAGATCTTTATCACTCTCATGTGTGCGTAAAGTGCAGAGTTGGAGCTGGTAGATTAGCTTTTATCCAACAACAGCACCATTAAGCTACTTAACATCACAGTGAGTTAGCCATGTGTGGTACAATTGTGTCTGTACAAACCAATACTAAAACTAGTTTTTATACTTATTCTCTTTTCTTTGCAAGAGTGAAACAAAAAATCTATCTTGTCATGAATGCTTGTATGATAAATACATAGTTGAATACAGGACGTGGTTAGCATAAAGACTAAGGAAAAACATGCAACTCATCCTGCCAATTTGCTGTCTTACATTTCTGGTTTTGTACGGATTAAACAAAACACACACAGCATGCCAATTTGTGATCTGTAGAGTTGTTTGTAGGTGGATTTTTGGACAGAGCCAAATTAGGCTAAGCTAGGCTAACCATATTTTGATTCTAACTCTTTACTGATGTTGCATTCCCACAAAGTTGGCAGCAGTGTTGCTCCCTAATTTTCAGGGGAAGCTGCTACAGGCAGGTAAATTTGTTGCTAAAAGCTAATAAACGAAGTGATGTCATTGCTGAGTCGTCACTGCTGCTGACGTCACTCAAAATGCACCTTTACAGCCAGTCAAACAGAACGTGAGAAAACTGTTTTGTGTCATTTATCAGGAACATGTGTGCGTTTGAGCGTTTGAGTCACTTTTCGAAAGTTGCTAAAAGTTTCTAAATTTTAAAAACAGCTT
The DNA here is from genome assembly GCA_029783705.1 of Chaetodon striatus. NCBI lineage: Eukaryota > Metazoa > Chordata > Actinopteri > Chaetodontiformes > Chaetodontidae > Chaetodon > Chaetodon striatus. The sequence continues at coordinate 34,662,633 of JAPZEB010000020.1, read as the reverse complement.
AGTTTGTTTTTAGGTGGTTCTCTAAAAGACGAAATTGCCTGGGTAGTCTGAAATTTGCTAAGTCCAGCAACATATTTGCTACTTTGGCATTACTGGTGGGCAGAATGGGAGGAGCAGAAAAACATCCAACCTTGTTGGCATTGTATGTTTCTGCAATCAATACATGTGCACGTTATTATGTAGCGGATATGTTGAAACCTCACATGTGTGGATAGGTAGGTTTAGGCATAAAAACCACTTGGTTATGGGTAGGAATAGATCACGTTTTGGCTTAAAATACCTGATTTTTCTGGCAGAAGCCCCGCTAGAAAAGTAACAGTGGATGGCTAAAAAAACACCCATTTTTAGGACTAAAAAGCTGCAGGAAAAACAACAATAACATGCTTAAAAACAAACGGTGTTATTGTTTGTTGGTCTTGAACAGTGGTCGGCAATGGTGAGCCTCCACGACACGTGGCCCACTGAATATGTGTTTGTGTACTGTATGTGAATGTGTGTATCTCCTGCCCACAGACTTTACAATGCATTGACATCACTGATTTTTTTTGGCTCAAGGAAAGTTTCACAAATATAAAACCTCAATGGATCAAAAATTCTTAACAGAAAGATTCATAATTGACCTTGTTTGCAGTTTGAGGTTTCCTGTCAACAGTGTTACAGACATCTCTTTTATAATAGTGGTCTATAGAGAAAATGCCATTTTGGCATTTTTTTCACTGCAATACTATCAGTGGCCACTGTGAAAAAATGGAAGCAAGACTGAAGCCCTTTTTGAATAGGAATTGTGCAAATTTGAAGGAAAGCCCAATCGGTCTTCGTTCAGCATTGGCAGGATAAAAACAAAATCGGGGAGTGCGGCGAAATGCCGCCTGCCTACTTTTGTTCATACAGAATGTGACTTTTTCAGGGCAATTGGGGCGTGAGCAAGTAACAAAAGGTGTAGCTCAGTGTGTGACGTAAACAGTGACGTCTTGCGCCTTGCTCCAAGGGAAGCAGCTGCTGGTCATTCCTATGGCGATTCTCTCATAAGTTGGCCCGTCCTTCACCGTTCCCGTCATTTGATGGTTAATGGCCTCTTTGTTTGCGAGGGCAAGGAGGACGCGCAATTCCTTGTCTCCCCAGTTGCTCATCTTTACAGTTTTTTTCAGGTTGGTGTCAACATTGTTGGTGTTACTCTCTTGCTACAGTACTAGCTGCTCATTCCTGCTATCAGCTGTTTCCTGTTAGTCCACCGCCAGTGGGTCGCATGTGCCATCATCAGCAGCTCCTCCCACAAATCATCAACAGCCCCTCCCGTGGCGGAAGGGCGCCTCGTTCTTTTTAAACCCAAAAGGTTCCGCCAATATGTTTACCCCTATGCGGCGGAAAATTGGGCACCTCGGATCAACTTGCCAATCAGGCTCTGTGTGTCTAAACGCTTGCAGCTTGCCTGCAAAATGGCCCAACATTTGCCGAAAATCTGACAGTGTAAAGGGGGCTTGAGTGGCGTTCCTGGGGGCCAGAGGTGTCTCACCTAAGTGACCCACCATCCACCACCCCATCCACTTTCAGATGATGAAATCCCTGTTTCCACCAAACACTTTCAGTGTAGTACCTTTGGAACCGTAAGTAACCCTTCAGACGTGGTACCTAGAGCCTCGGTTTGTTAAGCGTTTCCACTGCAAACAGTGGTTTTTAATGTGGGTGAGGTTGTTGTCACTGTTGTCGCATGTTCTGCCCATCAGTTGCTGTATTTCCTCATTACCAGTGAGGGGGGAGTCTGCCAGATGGAAGTCTGCACCTCATTTTGGACGCCGACATTTTCAGAACAAAAAAGAATTGTGGGTTTGTGCATTTAGTCCTTCTCAGGCAAGCGCAGGGGTTTAGTGTTGCCATAACCTACAGGAACAATGCCCCGCGAAACTTATTTTTTCTGTAAGTGAGGATTAGAATATATGCAGTTCACATAATCTGGTTGAAATCAACATATATTTTTAAACACTTGAAGATCCACTCATTACTAAAGGCGTATGTCATCCGAGAGAGACAAAAAACTAAGGGGATGGTCAAAGTTGTCATATTGAAATTTATTGTGTGCTGATGGATTCACATCATCAACTCATGCATTGAGTAACATTACAAGTAGACGTTCCACCTCCAAATTATTATTTTTTTCTCATCCTTTCATTTTATGGTTATGGTTTACTAATATATGAAAGACTTACCACAGTATGAACAAAGGTTACATAAGCTTCAAAGAAAGCCACAACTCAGCCTTGAGCGACAGTCCTCTACTGACCATTCAATAGACTGCAGTGTTCACAGGTCGACCTTTTAGAATCAGATCTGTGTGCTAGGTACCCCAACAGAGGGCTGACCAAAAATGGGGTGGTACGGAATGGTTCCATTGTTACCATCCACAACTTTTACAGTGGAAACGGAAAAAATGCATACTGAACTGGACTGAAGCGTACTGGACTGCTTGGTTAAAGTCAGCTCATATACTGCGTCGCTTTCGAAATGTAACTGATTTGATATATATGAAACATGCAAATGTAACATACAGTGGTGGAAAAAAGTTTTCAGACATCCTTTAAATTTTACACAATCTCAAATATTATCATGAAATATTTGTGGAAAAATCTTTTTTGTGTTTCAAAAGTTGTGGCTGCATTAGACAGACGCAAACAAACAACAAATGTTTTTTTGTATGTTTATTGTTTACAAGAAAAACTAAAAACTAAATTCTTGACAGTTTCATTATGTCAGTTCTCAACATTGTCGATATCAAAGTCAACAAATAACA
>JAPZEB010000020.1:34617018-34635337 GCA_029783705.1 Chaetodon striatus | reverse complement strand
GAATCTGGCCTGTGGCCCTTTGCTGCATGTCACTCCCCCACTCTCTCTCCCCCTGTCACACTTCACTGTCCTATCCATTAAAGGCAAAAATGCCCTAAAAAAAAATCTTAAAAAAAAAAAAAAAAAAATTTTACTCATGTAGCAGCTGGCTAGTTAGCTAGTTAACTTTTTAAATTTACCATGCTATTATGCTGCACTGGTTACAGAAAATTAGGAAAATAATAATGTCTGTCAGTCAAAACAACAACACTTCACACACAGTCACTCACGTAGTATATTTACATGACATCAGAGAAAATGGATTTATTGTGTTAGTAAACCAGACTTTTAAAATACATGTAAACATGTTAGTCCAACTGAAATCATACTAAATCAGATTTCTCGAAGTAGGACTAATGCGACTGGGAGTCAAATTCCTCTTGCACGTAAACAGTCCATCGGACCTAAACTGGGCTAGGTGCTCTGCACATGCTCCACAGTTTCCACCCCGGGCTTAGACGCGGAAGTCAAATAGCATTAAATGCGTAACAAAAGAGGAAGCCAGTGACAAAATGGTGTCAACTCTTCAAGCAGGGCTGTGCATTTTTGGATGGACAAAATGTACAAAGCTGCAAAGTTGTCTATCACAGTACCATTCTAGTTTGCTAGCTAACAGTATAGCCGACTTGTTTGTTGATTGTTTGGTCTGTGACATAACAGGTCAACTGGAAAAAGGTTCAATACTAACAAGCTGAAAGGGGGCATATCGCCACCTATCGTAGCGGGTATGGGACATACAAAGTCAATAAATTGATCCCCTCTCGTGCTTGTATACTGGGGCAAGGACAGTAGTCCAGTGAAACGGCCTAGTGGCGCTATAACTATAGCTCTACTTAACTGTGTATGTAAATGTACTGACTCACTCACAGACCTTCTTGTCTATAGGGATGGCCTTGCATGCTGCAGTCCAGCCAAAAAGTATTTCTTGTATGTTTTGAGGAAGATGGCTGATGTACATAAAGTACCAACCAGACTATAGTACTAAAGACTGTAAGACTTGAGAACTTGCCATAGGAATTTCATAAATCTTTAGAAAAGTTTAAATGTTATCCCAATAATTTTGTCTCTCACCTTGGATCTTCCTCTGTGTTTGCAACCAGGCAATGTTGCATTCACTTGTTTTCGGACACGCTATGAGCACAGGTTACTGACTGATTAAATCAGTCTTTACTGTAGCACCGAGCCCTTCAGTAACATGCTGAACTTGTTCCAGTGTTCACTTGCAGATAGTCTCGTGGAGCGAGCAGTTCGACAGCGGACTCTGAGTTTAGTCCCTGGGTGGCAGAGGAAGAGAAATAGAGTTTCTGTCTCTGTCAAAGAGAGAGGAGAGAGACATGAAAGACGGAGCAGCAGGAGAGGAGATGAAGAGGTCCGACCAGAAGAGGGAAACAACAGGGGTGCAGAGGGAGGGAGGGGAAGAGCAAGAGTGTGAAAAAATCAATGCCTGTGCAAGAGAAGGAAAGAAAGGAGTCGAGGCAAGAGGATAAAAACTTCTTAGTGTTTCGAGTGACTGAGTGATACGCTGGTTGTTTCTGGATTTAACTTCCCCTGCTGCTATTGATTGCTCTTATTGCTGAACGGCCGTATGATTTTACTGATACTTAAACTACTGAAAGCAATACTTCAGCTGGTCACATTTCTTCTATATGGCAGATTTATTCCACCTTTTTACTTCTACCCCACTTTCTGCTGTTTTGCTGTCTCTATAACATGGCTTGACCATTCAAACTGTCACAACCTGGCTATAAAGCCATGATAAAAAAAGAGGGAGACACAGTCTGAAGGCATAAATGAATAATAAATAATAAAGTAGAATTATTCATAAATAATGATTAATTTATCTACATAAAATAATAACTTTGAATCCAGGAAACCCAAAAGAAAGCTAAGGTAACAAGATTTGTCAATCAGTAGAGTCAGTGGTGAAGGTGTGTGTCTGCATGAGTGCAGCGTATAATGTGGAGTGTGTATGAAAGTAACAAACAATGCATTGAGGAAAGAGAGCGTCAGAGTGACAGGGTTTTTTTAGCTTGAGAGCACCACGCCTAGGTGCTCCGAACAAGGTCAATCACTCCGCCCACGAGGTAGCCTACCTGCTGCATTAAAGAAACAGAACACAGAATAATTAAACATGCCAGGGGCCCATAACAAAACACAGCACAAAGTAAATAGCACTTTGAAAACAAATTTTACAGCCCATTATGCATATCTTTTATATTTCACTCACTACGCTTCACCTTTGACCTCCCATCCCAACCTGTGTCTGAATTGGTACTGTGAAATTACTGAGCCACATTCTCATGTTGGTACTTCAGTGTTGTACTGTTTCATGTTTCATGTATTGTATGTAGTCACTTGTACAGGAGTTACTATGACTATGGAAGCCTATAAATTATGGGTAATACCATAAACTTTGTCTTGTAACGTGTCCTTGAGTGCTCTGAAAGGCGTCAATGAATAAAACGTATTATTGTTATTATTATTATTATTATTATTATTATCATGAATAATAAGAAGAAGTAATAAAAGGAGGAAACTGGAATTGCACAGGCAAACCAGCAATCTACAGCTCTTATCTGACATGTTCAGAAAAAGCTTTTGTTTGTGTTACAAAGAGACAAAGAGAAAAGCCCTTCTTTTTTGGGCAACAGGGTGAAGCAGTGTAGCAGTTCTCTTTGTGACTGCATGAGTTTTCTCCAGTTTTCTTCCTCATAGTCTGGAAACATGCAGGTGAGGTTGCCTGTAGGTGTGAATGGTTGTCTCTTTGTGATTGACTGGTGACCTGTCCAGGGTGTACTCCACCTCTTGCCCAGTGTTAGCAGGGATCAGCTCCAGCTCATAGGTGCCGACTTTGGTTTTAACATCTGCTGACATCATGTCATGAGGAGTTTGGGCAGATTTTGGTAGGTATTACTGTAATAGCTTGCAGGTGCTGGGGAGGGTTCTTTTCAAATGTAAATATTAATTCTCTGGTGCTATGTACTGAAGTCCTTTCCTTTACACTGGTGACTATCTTTACAGCCATCTTTCTTGTTCTGCAGTCTCAGTGGAGTGATGTTGCGCACTGTCGAACTTCAGTTTTGTACAACAGATCCACTGCTTACATTTTGTACAACCAGCATCAGTTATTGTAAAATAACCACAGAACCCCATCCACCCACACACACACACAGCCAATCGTTTGATTACTCAGAGCGCATTCACACTACTTGTGACATTCACCCATTCACTCATTCACACATACATCCATACACTGGTAGCTGAGACTGTCACACAGGCTGCTACTCAGTTTTTACACATTCAGACCCAATCAAACATTCATGGAACAGCCATTGGTAGCAATTTGGGGTTCAGTATGTTGCCCAAGGATACTTTGACATGCGGACTGGAGGAGCCAGGGATTGAACTACTGACCTACTGATTAGTGGACGACCCACTGTACCTCCTGAGTCACAGCCATCCCAATGTGAATCTTCTCACTCTATTTATAATTGTCTTAGGACCGTCTGTTCCTGCCAGTTTTTCACTTTGTAAATCCATCCTAAACATGGTTTAAGCTGGGTAATGGCTGCTCATCATCTCTTTTTTAAATGGGACTGGCCAAAATGTCGCCCCACATTTTAAATTATAATACAAGTAGGTGTGAGGCTGTCATGAGCCACATAATAGAGATTATTCGGGTTTCAAACTAAAGTTTAAAAATGATTTCTGTCCCAAGTCCCAGACAACAATGAGTTTCCTTTGAGGAAAACGTCCTGCGGGGTTCCCAGACTGTCAATGCATCTTGACTCGGAGAGCTCTGTGATTAAATGGGGTGAAAGTAGTGAAGGTAATGAGACACGATTGTCACAGCTTTTAACGTAGCAACCTATAATGGTGTGTTCCTTCTGCCACAGGTGCACAAAGGGAGCCTGGTCAAGAAATTACCAAAAGTGTGTTTGGCATGCTCCCAACACACTTAGCAAGGTGCACCTGACTGTGATCTGGCTGCGCTGCTTGGTTCATGATAATAGAGCCTGTGATGTCTTCTTGTGCATACAGAAAGTGGGGGGACAAAAAATCTAGTTGTCCCTCCTATTAAGGTGCCAGAGCTCCAGGCCTCCACGCCCCACTAAAGCATAATTGGGTTTAGCTAATAAAGGGATCGATTTTTCAATATGGATTTCACAAGAATGATTTTTTTTTGCTTTCTTTACTTAACCAGTGATGTTTTTCATGCTGTGAGGGTGATGTCAGTTGAATGTTGCACATGGTGTCATGTCTGCTGTTTGCTCTTTTATTAAAAAAAAGTGTTTTGTGGCATTTGACAAATTGAATGTCAAAAAACTTTTTGTTTATTTGATAGCAGGACATTATACTGAGACAGGAAGCACAGGAAGAGCAGCTGATGATATCAAACAAAGATCCCAGCTGCAACTGAATCGTGAATGTTGTAAATATGGTATGCATCTTAACCACTGACTACCAGAACAATCCCCAAAACAAGAACTTCATTCAGATTTTAATACCTTTGTCACATGGTCCCGAACTATCAATAAGCCATCAGGCTATCACTCTTCTGTTTCAACTATGGAGATTGTTCCAATCAACTTCATGCTGTTATACAAACTTTACTGCCCTTTTTAAAAACATTTGTAAAATGTCATGGAAAACGTTGTAGAGGCAGTTGGCCCAAGGTTGGAGCAATGGGCTCTGTTGGGAGCAGACGCTCTCATTAAAAAGTTATGGTGATACAAGGACACAGCTTGTTGCTGGAGGTACTGTTCAGCTCAGTATTAACTGGAGGACTGAACTGCAGAGGCAGTGAATGTTTCACTGGCTGTGTACCTGACATTTTTTAAACACCATCACCCCATCTCACCTCCCTATGATTCAGATTAACCTATTAAAGCTGATTTATCAACCAGTTGGGCCACAGTGGTTGAAGGTGTGTGTGGATGTGTTTTTGTCGCATCATGCTGGACTTTAGATGGCTTGTTCAATAAAAAAATTTAACTGTCATCCCCAGTTTGAAAAAGAAGTGTACAAAGTAGTAATTTGTATCCTTATGTTTTTGAAGGAGCATGCACATACTGTATTTTGGATTCTGTGTTTTTGTGACATTCATTAAGCATAAGATAACCAGTGGTGTAATGTAACAAAGTAATAATATTTCTTTACAGTACTTAAGTATTTTTTGTGAGCATCTGTACTTAACTTCATTTTTTTTTTATATTTCTGCCAACTTTCACTTTCATTCCACTGCATTTCCTAAATGAAATGTATACTTTAACTCCAATCCATTTCCCCTAAGCATTGGAGTTACTTACTACAACATAGAAAAGGGAGGGAGGAAGGGACGTACAGCGGAATGATAATACCTTCGCAGCAGTATGATATGCACTGCACATCATACCGCCGCGAAGGGTGCCTCGCTGCGTCCGTGTCTGACACCAAAGTCCACTGACAATGTGGCCATATTTGACAAATTCCAACTTCCTCTAAAAGTGATGCAGCAGGTGCGTATCATACTGCTGTGAAAGGGGCTTCTGTGGGTCGCTGTCTGACACAGACATCACAGACAAAACAGCGGTATCTGACGTATTTTGAGTGTGAATGGGCTACTCTCTAAAGTTAGCTACCATTAGCATCCATTAGCCACAGTAAGCAAGTGGTCACACCAGACCATATAAGGCTATGGCAGCAACACCCCTGAGTGTATTAGAGTCAGCAAGGCTTCACTGTGGTACTTTTACATTCAACTTTTAATTTCTAAGAAAATCATGTTTTATTTCTCATTTCAAAATGTACATAGAGTTGCTTTAAGGCAAGAGTTCATCCGTTATCGTTAAGTTGTGAATGTAAGTTGACTCAGTATCTCAAAGTCTGCTAAATCATTGCGCGTGTGTGTGTGTGTGTGTGTGTGTGTGTGTGTGTGTGTGTGTGTGTGTGATTGTGTGTGTCTAGTGTGTCTAGTGTGTCCTATAGGACCGTAGCCTCTGGTTGTGTGTATCAGGCGCTCGGCCCAGACTGACCCAGACTGTGGAACAAACAGTTCTGACGCCAACTCTGCTTCTAAGGGACAGTAAATAAAACATGTTCAGGTGACTCAGGGGCTCAAAGCTTTAATGATATTTTTTTCTCTCCGTCTTTCTCTAGCTCTCTGTCTCTCTGTTCTCCACGCTCGTTCTTTCTTTCACACATAAACACAATGAATCAAGGTTAAGAGAGTTGAAGGACAGGTTCACAATTTGTCAAAGTCTGTCCTAAAACAGCAGTCAAGTGCCTGTGTAGATGTTGAGGCAGATTTTGCTAGCTGTAGTCATTACCCCTGTTCATAGTGGCCATTAAAACATCCCTAAAAGGCTGTCAGTGTTAGTGATGGGGGACAAAATCCACTATCTTTGTTCTGTACAAAAATGTATTCCAAAGTTACTTCATGATTGCCAAATATATGAAAATAACACCCAAGTTGTTGAAACCAGAGTTATCTTTTAAAGCTGTAGTTGGTAACTTACATTAAAAAAATTGTTATCTGCTAAAACTGTCATAATATTCACACAGCACATGAGACAAACGAGACGGATAATAAGTTAAAAAAAAAATCATACCCCTCTGCCTGCTATATTGCTTTAGTGCTTCTAATGGCCATACTGCATATGAATAAAACCAATTAGGGTGGAGGAGTCTGTAATGCAGCTGTCAATCATGTCAATCATTTCTTATGGTCCGTGGTCTCTGTCAAACTAGGCAGTGCTGATCAAATACGAATCAAGATTCTGTTACTGCATTGCCTATTTCTTGCCTTGAATGTTCTCAGAAACATAGTTTAGTGCACTGGTTCCCAACTGGTCCAGCCATGGAGTCCAAATTTTTCCTCAGTCATTAGTTCAAGGTCCAGAGAGTTTTATACATCCAGTGTCATAAAGCATTTGCTGTCTCTGTCAAGTAGCTGTCCATTATTCACTCACTCTACATCAGGACATTGTACTTCAAAATAAAAACAGTGCTGGAAAGTCACTGTACTTAAAAAAAAAAATGTACTATTTACAAACCTGACATATCTGTGAGCCACTTGCGATCTATTAAGAAAAGACCTGCGTCACACTTACGGACCGCAACCCACCAGTTGGGAACCACTGCTTTACTGCTTTAGTTTACTGTTGAGCTGTAAAATGAGAAAGTTTGTGACCTGGCAGCCATGTTGGAAACCGTCGAGCCAAAACAAAATGCCAGCCAGAGCAAAGCTTTCTCATGTAACAGCTAAACAGTACACAAAAATATGTTTCTGAAAACATTTGAGGTGAGAAAGAGATAATGCAGTAACAGAATCTTGATCCATATTTGATCAGTGCTGCTTAGTTTAACTGTTTGACTGCAGTTTACATAGCAATTGGCATAACTGACAGCTGCATTTTTTGGTGATGGCATGCCATTAGAAAAAGGAAGAGATAAAGAGACATGATTTTTTTTCAGACTATCTGTCTCATGTAGTACTATGAGAATAAAGTAGCAGGTTCAGCAAATATGACACTCATTTTAAGAAAAGTTATTAACTGTATAAATTCTTACTTTACAGAGCAGTTCAGCCTCTTTTGGCGCATTGCTTTGGTTTCAAATCCCTCAGCTTTACTATTTGGGTTTAGTCACATACCTGTCAACAACCTTGTTTCCTGCAGCAGCAGCAGCAGCAGCAGCAGGCAGCTAACATGTTAGCCAAAACAACTGTAGAAAGCCATGCTGTGTAAAACATGTGTGAGGTTAAAGGAGTACTATGCATAAATTGCCAGTTCAAGTTTATAAACAGTAACACTGGGAAAGGTGAAAGTAAACCCCAGATTCACTCTTGTTTTTTCTGCGCTGTGTCCAGGATTTTCGCAGCTTTCTCATGGATGCTTGCTGCTTATGGTCCTGAACCCAGTCACTACCTTTTTATAAAGTCTCCTAACATCACTTGCACACTGTGCCCAGGAACATCCTAAACACAGCAACATAAGGAAAAAGAAGGCAGGATCTCTGCAGACAGATACATTGCCACACACTTCTTTTTGGTCATAAGTGATGACTGAGAGGGATTACTTTTGTATGAGTCCATGAATTGTTTTTCAAGAAAATCCTGCATAGTATATCTTAAAGCTTGTTGTGGTGTTCTGCCCCCAAGCAGCCAAAAAACAGACTAATGCTGTTTTGAAAGTTATGTTTTAAAGAGTAAATTTCTGCCATTTCAGCTTGTTATGCCTCCATGCCGCTGACAACCATGGCTGGAGGAATTACACTGGATTCACACTGGATGTGGAAGCGCCATGAAGCGCGCCGATTTTCCATGGAGCATTGCCGTATGCATTTGGGAGAGACATACACACAGGCAGACAGAGACAGCTCTAGACATGTGATTTAATCAGAGCAGAGAGCAGATTCGCTTGCTGACCATTGTGGAGAAATGTACGACTGCTGACAGGCAGCTGCACAATAATTAATCAATCGGGGCGCTTCAGTGTCCAGTGTGAACCTTTCGGTATGTTTACTATACATCTATCCCTTGCGTCCGACCCATTCTGTTGAACACAAAATATCTAAAGAATGCCTCGAGGAAATTTCTTCAAATTTGGCACAAATGTCCACTTGGACTCACTGATGAAATGATTAGGTTTTGGTGGTAAAGGTCAAAAGTCAAGGTCACTGTGACCTCATCTGTCACATTCTTGTGAATGCGATATAAAACACCATGGCAGAATTTTTTCAAATTTGGCACAAACATTCACTGAGACCCGAGAATGAACTGATATGATTTTGGTGGTCAAAGGTCGACGTCACTGTGACCTTGCATCTGTCTTATTCTCATAAACGAGATATCTGAAGAAAACCTTGAGGGAATTTCTTCAGATTTGGCACAAACATCCAATTGGGCTCAACAGTGAACTGATTAGAATTTGTTGGTTGAAGGTCAAAGGTCATTGTGACCTCACAAAAAAATGTTTTTGGCCATAACTCATTTCCCACAAATGTCTAATAGGATAAGATGATGAAGTGATGACATATATTTAAAAGGTAAGAAGCCAACTTCACTGTGACATCATAATGTCATACAAAAACTTTTTTCTGGCCATTATTCACCATCTTGACTCAGGAACAGAGGGGGAGATATTTAGTCAGATACTGAATTGGTGACACCAATTCAACCCACCTTGACACTGTGCTAATTGTATAGATCCTCTGTGCTGCCGGGGAAAAGATGTGTGTGAGGCGTGGATGTAAACTGTAAGTGCAACTCGACTGTTTTGCGGAGGCATACAAGTTTTGTATCCCTCTGCAAAACAGTCAAGTAATTCAAGTTTTTTGACATGTCTTATATTTTAAAACAGTTACATGGAGAATCCATTTAGTCTGACAGTTTCGAATCAACTAATTTTATTTGCTGCATGACCAGACTACACAACTGCAGCCCAGCTTATGGCCTCTTCTTTTCTTTAAAGACCCCTGTATTGATTTTTCAAATGCATTTTATGGCATACAGTTTTTTTTTGTCAAAGCATCATAGCTGTTTGCTGTGCTCCACAGTTTGTATGTGAATGAACATAAACCACAAACTGCTCTCTGTTTAATTTAATGTTAAAATCGATGCTGGAGTTATGAAGCCATTTTTCTCCACTAAAGAATCTCCCCAGGTGTTTCCTCTATTGTTCTCTTGTTTCCTTTTCTTATTTGTCCTTGTTTTTACCTTCCCCACTCCTTGTTCCCTCGTTTGTTCCAGTTACACTGGCTCAGCTTCATCAAAATGTGTTTGTGCTTTGTATATATTTGGCCCTCTCTAATCGCTTCTGTGCAACTCCTCCCTTATCTGGCAGCAAGATGAAATCATTGGCACATTCTGCTTTTTGTTGAGATATTAACAGATGGAGTCATTAGTAATTTCTAACCAGTGAAGGACAACTTTTAGCCAAGAGGGTTTTTTCTTTATTAATCCACTCTCCAACATTTTCGGTATGCATGTTTTTCTGTCTTTTTTGCTGCTTTTTATCAGTGGCCCCTCGGTTGCCTTGATGCGTCTTTCCCTCCATGCGCTCCTCCCTGTGGAGAGAGCTTCACAGTGTGCCTGAGGCAGCTGCAGGCATCGAGTGGGGCCCACATACTACAGTAACAGTGTGTATGTGTGTGTACAGTATTTGTGTGTATATGCATTGAAGTGGGGGATTGGGAGGGAGATGATGGGGAGGGAGATAAATTGCAAAAAGGTCAGAAAGTGTAAGGGTGGCAGGGGGGTTTGCGTGCGTGTGTGTGTGTGTGTGTGTGTTTGTGTGTGCTGATTTAGGGAGTTGAGAGCACAGATTATAGGGAAGGAGATAAATCAAGAGATGGTTTGAAAGTTAAAGGGTGGGCGGGAGCAAGAGGGAGAGTTGACATGGCATCATTGGACTGTGAAAGAGTTTCTCTCCCTGTTCATTCCCTGCATCGACATTCTGTCATCTGTTTCCACGCCAACAGAGATACAAATTACATAGGAAAGATAAAAAAGGTAAAGGAAAAAGTGCATGTTGCACATTTGCAGAGCAGACCCTTAAAGACTGACTCCCTGGGATGAGGAGGAGGGGGGATGATGTGGAGAGGAGTAGCTGAGGGAGAAAAGCTGTTGCTCAATGTGGAAGCCTGCAGACAGAGGAAAGACCCTTCCCTCTCCCCTCCCCTCTCTCTTTCTCTCTTCATTCATCCTCCCCACTGTCTGTCTGAGGCAGCAGAGGAGAAACCGCATCCATTTCATCACGCCCGACCTCACACAGAAAACCCTCAGTGTCGTGTTTTGCGTGGCCTCGCCTCCCTCTGCCAGAACGCCGCCATGCGCCGCTCAAGTGTTGATAAATTGCCACCACCTGCCTCATTTTTCACCAGTGCGCCCGCTTCGTCGTCAAACACATACACACTGACACGAAACCCCCATGCACTCCTCAGCGATAACAAGAACAATCGCTGAGTCCCAGGAATGAGAGATGAGAAGAGAGGGAATAGAAAATGGGTGGGTGAATAAGTGGGTGGGGCCTGGGGAGGAGGCAGTGGCAAACATTGCTTCATTTAGCTGTTGACAGACAGGTAGAGACAGTTTGCCAGTGACAAAATCACTGTATGCTGAAGAATAAGAGCTCAGTTCCCTAAGGTGGAATGCAGTTAAAGTAAGTTGAGAATAGGGGTAGTGCAGATCCATCCATCCATCCATTATCTAACCGCTTATCCTCTTGAGGGTCGCGGGGGGGCTGGAGCCTATCCCAGCTGACATTGGGCGAGAGGCGGGGTACTCCCTGGACAGGTCGCCAGACTGTCGCAGGGCCGACATGTCGAGACAGACAACCATTCACACTCACATTCACACCTACGGTCAATTTAGAGTAGAGTCACCAATTAACCTATCCCCAATCTGCATGTCTTTGGACTGTGGGAGGAAGCCGGAGTGCCCAGAGAGAACCCATGCTGACATGGGGAGAACATGCAAACTCTGCACAGAAGGGCTCCCGCACCCGCACCCGCTGTGAGGCGACAGTGCTAACCACCACACCACCGTGCCGCCCCGGTAGTGCAGATGCATATCAATTATAGTTACTGTATTGTCGCTTGTTCCACATGGGATATATAAATGGACCATACACTAACATCAAGTATCACATCTCATTTTATCTAGCCACCGGCATGAGACTTTGGTGTTGTGGCTCTCTCCCTCTCACCGACACACATAAAGGAAGACCAACAAACGTGTGGCACACACTCCTCCACCCATCCAGATCATTTTCTCCCAAGCGTAGTGTGTCCCAGCCACAGGCAACGCGTCTTTCTCATCTGCAAGGTTTCAGACCACGTCTATTTAGTCACATTTTGTCACACCAGTGCGACTTGCAAATATTATTAATGTATGAACTTGAGACCTGTTGATGTATCTCCAGCTCACAGTGAGTAAATCATCATGTTTAACGGTGCCACTGTAACAGTTTGACTTTCTACTAACCGCTAACACATGACTGCTGACAAGAAGCTTCGAGTTAACAGCAAAAACATCAACACTTCTGGCCTAAGCCAGGCTAGGTACGTCAAAATAAAAGCACTGGTGGTGTAACAATACTTAATTATACTTTGTAATGACAGTAGCTACTTTATTTAACTATATTGTCACTGTAGTTCATTTAATAATTTTGTATTTTAGTAGTCTGCAGCACTTAAGAGCAGATTTAAAAAATATTGTGATATATCTTGTATCACAATATAGCCTAAAAATATCATCATATTATTTTTAAGCCCTATCGTGCAACCCCAGTTGAGACATACATTTTTAGTTTGACTTTATTGACTCCACATCCAGTACTTGTGGTTAAATTAAAGGTAGGAAAAAGGTGGAAAGCAGAAGTGTTTAAACAAAATTAATAATCCCTTCAGCTGCTCAATAGCAGTGGATTTTAAACAGCCTCTCTGTTTCCCACAAATACCTCGTCATAACCATTCCTTCATTTGCAACAGCCTTCAGCGTAAATCACACCCTGAGGCAGTTGTGTCTGGCAGGGTGAGTCATGCCATAGATTCATGGAGCACACTACTGTGTTCAGAGGACATCACTGCAGCAGGAGAAGGGTGTGGAGCTGACTCAAACCTATAGAAAGACATGGATGAGTTAATCAATAGAATGTTCACTTTGTCTGTTTCTCTGTGCTCCCATCATGCTTTGACCTTTTCCCCAGGACTTTTTTTTCTGCTGGCAGATGATGTCAGTGAGGCAGAGTTATCCTTAGCCCGGAGGTTTATACACTGATGAACCACTCTTAAAATTCATTGGGTGCAAAGATCTTGTTTGTAAGTAAAATGTGTATGTATATTGCACCATCATGATTTACTTCAGCCAGATTGAGCTTTTGCTCCTGTAGTAGAATAGCTTCAGAGCTAATCCTCTACAGAGTGTGTATATTTAGACCTGAAAAGGGAGAAATTTAGGAGAAAAAAGCTTGTGTATGGCTAAAATCTGGCTTGAGTGGAGAAGTTGGCATTTAGAAAAAGACATATTTTTCAAACACACCTTTACGTTGCAGGACCTGCTCCTGCTCACTGTGCTCTAGACAAAGCATTCATATCATGCTGCCACTCACCGTTACATGTCTTCACTCTACCACAGTAGAAAGAATTAAAAGAATAGCACAAACAGGGGGCCTTGTTGCACGACACCCCGGTCTTTCACCATAGCAGCTGACAAAAACAACACATGGAGTGACAAAATCATTAATAAAACATAAATACCATCTTGGGTGTGAAGCAGCGATGGAATGCTTTGAAGTATCAGAGTTACTGGTTAAATATGTCATATTGTCACCTCTTCTTGAATATATTCATATAAAGGTGTAGTTGATGGAATGTTAAGGACTCAGGCTTGACTCAGCAAAAATATTTGCTTAAAACCTGTGCAATATTTGTAGACACAGACAACCTAAACATGTGAATGTCCATTTAATTTGTGTAGGTTTGCCGTGTTTGTTCATGTATTATTTACAGTAATATTTACCATGTATTTAGCTTGTGGAAGACACACTCATTTCATGTTTAGAGAGGCATATTTTTAAGGTTTTCTGTCAAAATAAAGGGGCAATCAACCAATTACAAATATACATAAAGGTCAGTTGACTTGCCAAGTAAAGCCTGTAAAAAGTAAGAATGCACGATAATATCTGCACACCATTGGTTCCGGTCAGTATCGGCTTTAAAATTAACTATCAGCCAACTTGTTTTGCACAATGAATGAATATTACATACATTGAAAAGTATAGTATTTCATGTCTCCATCTGCTGGTGGGCCATCATAATAATAAAATATTAATTCCGCTACAGAAGAGACTTCATGATCACTAAAATTAGGTTGGGAAAAAAGTTTATGTATTGATATCAGTATCGGTTATTGGTCAAATGAGTTGTTACATATCGGCATGTAGGATATCAGCAAAAAAGTCCAGTATTATGCATCCCCAGTAAAAACAGTTTAGAATTTGTCCTTTGGTTCTGGATGAGCTTTAGAAAGTTGGAGAAAATTACTCTGATGATATCATCAGTGTTATCTTGAGTTAAGGCCATGGCACACCATGTCTTAATTTTTCACATGGAATTGTTGCGTGTTTAAGAATATATTTGGCCAATTTTTAAAATTTTTCCCGCATCTGTCAAAAGCCTTTAGAGCAAGGACTCAACTGCTGGCTCATGGGCCACATACAGCCCACCAAAGCTTCCCATCAGTTCCACAGAATAATAATCTATTCAGAAAATGCGAGGAGAAAGGAAATGTGTTCTGGTATTTAGGATATCAAGCATTTTTTCAGCAACCCCAAAGCAAACCCGCAACCAATTGAGATGGAAATAGTTTTATTAGGAATGATTTGCCAGTCCTCTATATGTGCACCGCCGGGTACTAAAGACACCATTAATTCATCAGTCAGTAGTGGTGATGTCCTAAAAAGTGACAAAGCAAATTGCATCCACCTTCCACATTCTCTTTCCCTCTCTCCTGTGAGGAAAATGTGGTGCTACCTGTGGGACACATAGCTACATTCACGAGAAGATAGAGGAACGAGAAGTACAGTATCATTTCATAATCCAGATAGCTACTTTTAACAGGTCAGATAGTAATATTCAGGTGGATGATAATGACAAAGAGGAGGATGTAATAGAGGATAAGGACAGCAGAGAGAGAGAGCGAAAGAGGGACAGTGTGGAGAAAGAAAGGTGGAACAGCTCAGCCTCTTCAGCCCCAGTGCCAAAAGCAAGTCACAGGCAGAGCATAAGGACAGCCAGGGAGGTACCTCCAATGGAGAGAAGCATGGGGAGAATTTCTTTTTTCTTTTATTGCACATTCTCGCAACAAATTAAACAATAAAATGCATCAGACTCTTGAGCTTGAGTCAAACTAGGGACTTAGAGTCAGGATATTGTGGCTTTTGCTGCTTTGATTTTTGACCTTTTTTTAATCTGTCTTGCACAAGTCCCCCTGCTTTGTGGATGTGGAATACTAGATCACTGGAGTACCCCTGTCAAAAGTCCAGGCCCAGTAGAACATTTCAGTACCTAAAGATGAGTGACTACGTGACAGGTAATTGTGATTAAGCTGTTACTGCTCAGCCCATGTTGACATACTGTACTCTGGCAAGAAGCTTGCAACATTATGAAATTGTAAACTGTGTATTGGAGTAAAGAAAGTGCCTGTAATGTGTATTTGAATGAAGCTTAGCATTTATTCATTCACTTATGACATTCAAGGAACTTTTTCAAGGTTAGACAAAAGCACTGTGATTTCTGTGTTTTGTATTTCTGCTCACTTTTAAACTGACAAAATAAGTTCTCGTGGCGATGTACCTTATCTGCACCATTGTCAGCGGCGTCTTGTTCTGTTGTGGCATCCTGACATGTGTGATTGATAGATGACCAGGCCAACACCGCCTGGCTCATGAGTTATAACGACAGGTGAGATGCTGCAGTACCAGACAAATGGCCTTGTTTATCTGCGATAGAAGCCCTGGCACAAAGCACACTCACTCAAACCAACATCCTACACACACCTGTGTGTCCTTACCTCTGCACCCTCTCATGCGCTCACGAGCAGCCCAGGTGTCTTGCCATCCACTTCATCACAAACTCGAACTTCTCACATGCCCTCGTTATAAACCAGAAAATCAATGGTGCCTTATGTTCCCTGAGGCTTCTAAAGACAAATCAATTGAAGCCGATCTATTGTAATAAGGACGCGTCAGCCTTGGACGAGGCAGAGGAGATGTTGCGAACATCGGTTATTAGATTTTCCGGCGAGGAGAAAAGAGGCTCAGCAGACAGGGCCAGGGCTTTTGTTTTCATTGAGTGGCTGTTATGTGAAGTCTACCCCTGCTTAGTAACTCCATCGTCGCTGCCAGCAGGCCACTGCTCTCCCACTTGTAAGGTGCTTTAGTCAGCAGCGTTGCTCGGCTTCGTCAGGAGTGGGATTAACGCTCTCAGAAGCCTCTCCCACTGACTGGAGGCTTTAGACATTAATGAGATTCCCACCTTAGCTTTGTTGTGTAACATTGAACTGTGTGTTAAACTATTCAAGAGATCTTTGCCAGATGTCTATTGGATCCATGATCAGAATGTTAAGTTAATTCTTGTAGGAATTCATTGTGTATTTGGTATAACAAAAAGTATACAGCTTGTTGGTCCAGCAGTTTGTTGAGATGAAATCCTCAGCACTTTGGTCCATAGTATAGTATGTCCCCATGGCCAGAGAAACCTGCTGGAGAGGTCTGGGGCAAAAATGAGCGGCCAGGAACTCAAAACCCCACCCCCCTGTTCCTTTTCCTTTTTGTGCAACCCCATCATATGAAAACAGTCAATGGACACAACTCCCAGGATGATGGACAGCTTTGTGCATCTGCTGACATATTACACGGCCCCAGGTTTGCTGTGTTAATCTGCTAAAACACAAAGTAATTTAGTGAAATGCAACATGTAAGCACAAACAAGATTTCCACATTGGGATCCTCTTTGACAGACCTGTAGAAACCATCTCAGGGAAGCTCATCTGCATGCTAGTCATCCTCACCAGGGTCTTGACCTGACTCAAGTTGAGTGTAACCAACTTGTCACCATTAATGGCATTATAGTAGGGCTAGCTTAAGTTATGGACAAAGACACACCTGTGTAGTAGTGCGCTGTTCAAACAGCATCTTGATATGCCACACCTGTCAGGTAGATAGATTATGTTCATAAAAAAGTATTGGATCTTTAACTTAAACTTGTGAAGAATGGGGGCAAAAACACAAGTGTTGCATTTAAATTTTTGTTCTGTGTAATTTCTCACCAACTGTGAGGCAATATGATGTTACTTTCATCAAAAATTAATATGCTGTGGTGTGTAATGAACACTGAAGTTCCAAGGGACTGTTGGCAAGTCTAGATTTTTTGTTGATCCAGTATACTGTGCCATTTAGTTGCCTCTGAAGATCTCTCACCCTCCCTCCCTCCCTCTCTCAAACTGCTTGGTTATTCCAGTGTACATCTTTCAAAATATTCAAACAACATGTTCCATTATGAAGGCTCAGGATTCTTCAAAGCCCTGTTTACTCTGTTTTTTGCTCCATGAAAAGTAATCAGCTTTTCTTTTAAACTCACAGGCTCATTCACATCAATGCTGTCCTGACATCTCTGGGAATAATACCTGAAAAGATGATTTGTTTAACTTTGTGCATATGTTTGTGTGAGTGTGTACTTGCGCAATTGATCAGACTTGGCTGATGCTGATGAATATTAATAATCCTACAGAGAGCATTAGATAGACATCTGCCCAGAACACTTCAGTGCACCTCATCACAGTGAACTGAGCCAAGCGCACTCACTGAATAAAGATCACTCTGTCTATTCTTTGGGTTCTCTAGTCATGTCTTTCTGTCTGTCTAGTAGAGGTTTGCTTGACTGCTCAACTAGTACACCAGTTTGTTAGTCTGCATTTTGGGCAGTGGTCTCTACTTGTGTAGTTGTAATGTAATTTTAGCTAACATTAACCTGATATACACAAGTTAATGTGAGGTTTGGGGACCTCTGAATTGCAGCCTTGCTCTTCGCAGATGATGTGGTACTGTTGGCTTCATCACACCGGGACCTCCAGCATGTCCTGGGGTGGTTTGCAGTCAAGTGCGAAGCGGTCAGGATGAGGGTCAGCACCTCCAAGTTTGAGGCCATGGTTCTTTGCCGTAAAATGGTGATTTGCTCCTTCTGGGTTGGGAGGGAGTTACATCCCCAAGCAAGGGAGTTCAGGTATTTTGCAGTGTTGTTCACAAGTAGAATGGAGCATAAGATGGATAGGCAGTTTGCTGTGGTGTCTGCAGTAATGTAGGTGCTGTGCCAGACTGTTGTGGTGAAGAGGGAGTCGAGCTAGACTGCAAAGCTTTTGATTTATCGTTCCATGTACGTCCTGACCCGCACCCATGGTCATGAGCTTTGGGTAGTAAGTGAAAGAGTGAGCATATGCAAGCAGCGGAAATTAATTTCTCACGTTGGGTGGCTGGACTGAGCCTTGGAGATAGGGTGAGGAGCTCAGACATCTGGAGGGAGCTCCGAAGTAGAGCTGCTGCTCCTTCACATCGGGTCAGTTGAGGCAGTTTAGGCATCTGATCAGGATACTTCCTGGGTGCCTACTGTTAAAGGGTTTCTAGGCACATTCAACTAGTAGGTGTGCCCAGGGCAGCCCAGAACACTCTGGGGGGATTATATATATATATATATATATATATGTATATATATATTATTTGACCTGTGAATGCCTCTGTAACCC
>JAPZEB010000020.1:34606140-34616918 GCA_029783705.1 Chaetodon striatus | reverse complement strand
ATGGATAATGTGTAAAGGTGCTAAAGCTAGGTACCTATATAGCTGTCTTTCTGTCAGTCTAGGTCCAGCTGCAGCTTCACAGACCCTACAAACCACACCCCCTATCAAACACACCCATTATCATTATTTGTTGTCAATGTTAGACAGTTTTTTTTTATTGTCTCTTTGAAGTCCAAAGTCCAAATATCACTCCTGGACAGGCAAGTTGGTCCATCTTAAATGATGAGCTCCTTACCTGGCTTGTTAACTTCTAAAACATCCAAGATAAAGTTGATCTGGGGAGGAAGCATAAAAATAAAATAACAGGGAAATAAAGAACACAGCATAAACATCAGTCATTTTGCTGAATGAATAATAAAATATTGAGTATTTTAATGATAGTGGGCAGAATCATCAGTTTACCAGCTGCTCTTGAAGGGGATGATGACCAAAGGGTCCATGACATTGTTGGAGAGGTTTGCATTAGTAGTTCATGTTCATAATTCACAATGTATGAACTATTTACATTCATTTTTTAAATAATCTGTTCCAACCTGTTCTTCAAGTAGAACCTCCTCTTAGCCATCCACCCCGAGCCCCCAATGACTGCCATGACCCACTTCCCAAACTAAATAAATTACCGTATACTGCTAGAGATCACTGACAATTATTACTTTTAAAAGTCAAGAAAAATCAATCTGAGTACATGTTTTTCCACTTAAACAATGTATCATATTATGCAGAAAGTGAAAACAGAGGTGCGGTAAACATATACTGTGATGCCACTGAAATTGTTTTTTAGCCTGCATGAACCAATTTTTGTACCAGTTCAAAAACATAAACTATAAAATTCACATGCTTCCAAGCACATTGGTACAGGCTCCGCCACTGGCTTTATATAGTCGCTATAGCTGAAAGATGTGTTGTGATTTTAGTTCTTAGGACCACACAATTTAGAAAAAGCAATAATGGGAAAAGAAGACCAGGACTTTGCAGCTGCTGGATCGTGGACTTACCCTCTGTGTCAATCAATGTGGAATCAGGATGTTAGAGTGAGAGGCAGAGTGCTGGGCCTGTTAAATATTTACTTCAAGTGGTGATATCTTGTGATCATCATTCAGTCGCAGATATTTACTAAGACTGATTGGATGCTTTAAACTTGATATGTTGTTTTAAATGATGAAGGTGTGGCTGATGTTCAGACTTGCTCTTTTAGACTGGGTGGTCATAATTTGCATATAAATGTGAGATGTTTTTTCTCTTGGATTCTGCACTGATCTTTTTAAATAAAAGTCTTACAAATAACCATATAAGCTGGCTTCTGCAATATTGGTCACTGCATCTTCTTAAGTGTCCTTAGCCCTAGTCATGCCACTGCTGTGTTGCGTTGGCATACCGGTTGTCATACCGGTTGTCATGAACCCTTGAGTGCCATAAAACAAGTGTTGTTCATTGTCGAGAGAGTAAACGCTACTCACCATGAAGTTAAGTTATAAACTGATGCATTCAGTTAATTTATTCATTTTCTCTTAACCACTTATCCTCTTAGAGGTCACAGGTGTGCTGGAGCCTGTCCCAGCTGACATTAAGCAAGATGCAGAGTATACCCTGGACAAGTTGCCAGACTATCGCAGGGCTGATACATAGAGACAGACAACCATTCACATTCACACCTTCGGGCAATGTAGAGTCACCAATTAACCTAACCTGTGTGGTTTTGTACTGTGGGAGGAAGACAGAATACCCAAAGAAAACCCATGCTGACACAGGAAGAACATGCAAACTCCACAAAGAAGGGCTCCCGCACCCGGGTTTGACCCAGGAACCCTCTTGCTGTAAGGCGACAACCACAGCACCACCATGCAGCCTGCATTCAGTTCACTGTTAAGTAAAATAGAGCATGTGCGATGAATTCACTCTTGTATCACATTCATACAGTGGTCCATGAGGCTCTGCAGGGCTTGAGTGACAACATGATTGCCAAGCCTCAAAATGCTGTGGACATTGGTCCATACTATGTGGTTCCATTTGCACTGTAGTAAAACGTAGAATCATGACCACCATACCAGTCTTCATCTACCAAAAACAGTTATTTTCCATGAATAGGCTCTCATCTCATCTGTTGGGTGCGCTGCAGTTGGATTACCACTTGAAAACAGTGTAAATGTGATCAAATATAAACAAGACTACAAAAAAGCAGTGAAGACAATTTAAAAAGTGAAGATCTCTGCCAGGTGGCAAAGTTTAAGAAGCTAATAAAAATACATGCCTCATCTATTTCTGACAGAGCCACAGCAGTACAACTGGCCCTGTAAGTGAAGTATAGAGACAATATAATTATGAGGATGAATGTATTTTTAATGACTAAAACATATCCAGAAATCTTTGATCCATATCATTTATAATTTGACTTGTAATGGTATTAACTTAACTGGTCTTTGTGCTACAGCACAACAAAGTAGGAAATATCAACAATAAAAACAAAAAAATAGATAGAGAAAAAAATAAAAGAAGATAAAAGAAACAATTTTAATATGGTAGCCTACTTATGTAAATGAAATATGAAAAAATGTAAAATCCCCAAATCTGGCAGACAAATGATCTACCTCTATAATGCTCCAGGTGTGGTTTGATGTCATGCAATATATGGAACGAAACCTCAGCACGACTGCACTTGGTGGAATTGTCCTTCCTGGCACCCTTACATTCTATTCAAGATGGAGGTGACAATAACAAAAACAGGGACTATTCATCTTGTAATATGCCTAACTTAAGTGGTTCATAAATTGTGTATGGAATTAATCTGCAAATGCTCCGTTTCAAAATGAGGCCAAACTTTTCTATGGATGTCAGTTTTGAGCCATTCAAAGGCCAAAATGTGTCCTGCAGCAAACAGTAAGGCTTGTTGTATTCACCTATGCCAATTTCTGAAAAACTGATAGCCCCTCTTTGCCAGTTAAGAGGAGTGGAAAACAGTTAATAAAACAGGTTTTTCAACAATTCTGAATCACCCCAACCACAAGAGATCCATGAGCATACAGTCATACATGTGCACACAAATGAGGCTGATTGGTCCAGTAGTTTGTGGAATTAGCTGCAGACAGAAAGGAACACACACAAACACACACACACAACCAAACAAATAATGTCCTCCAGGATTATGCCTGGCAGAGTTCATAAAAATTTTTTTTTAAAAAAAGCCACATATAAACGCCTATGCATCTACTATGGCCTCTCCAGTTCGATCAAAAGTGATGTACCCTGACGATATTTTCCTTACACTTGTCAGGGACTTGATGAATAGTACATTGTATTAGAAAGACATGGCTTCCTAGAGACACGAGGTTCAGAGAGTATTATTATTATTATTATTATTATTATTATTATTATTATTTCTCATTTTTGAGACAAACTTTTTAGCTGTTTAAGAGTTCACCCAGTCATGGATTTCTGGGACAATGGCAATTGTGGGACAAATACTCTTTCGTTTTTGCATCATGGAAAGTGTTGTACAAAGCATAGTGATCTGCAGATCCTGTAGCAGGGTGCACATTCATGTCCACAGGCTCCTTTTAAAACTTAAGATTTTCTGATGTGGCTTCAGCCAGTCTGCCTGCATTTGGCCTGAAGGGCATTTTTTCTGGTTCACACAAACCCCTGGCAAAGTTGTACATCACCACGTTTGGCAATTTCCCAAGGACACATTATTGCTGCCTAACCACCACAGAAGGAAAAGAAATTGAAACATTGTCCATAAAAAGTCTTTAATTGGAACCTATAGCAGCTTGTTGATAGTGTTCAAAACACTGTCAGTTGAATACATTAGATTTTCTGAAATCAAAAATCTCATATATTAACGATAATTGTATTTTATTAAACTTTAATTAATTATCTTAAACTTAAACATAAATTCAACCAATCCCTGTAAATTCTGCACAACCTTGCTATTTCGTCCAGTCAGTGCAACTTCACGGCAAGTATGACAATTTAAAAGGGGTAAAATCTCATTTCATTGTAGAGCTGCTCACAGCGTATTGATTCGCTCAGTCCTTCTCTCTCTTTCTCTGATTATCATGAAACTACCGCTGTGGGACCAGAGCTCTGTGACTGGGACAGAGTCATACACACACACAGTAACAGGGATAATCACACAGGTAACATAACCCAACAGTAATTAACAAGATTAACAACGGAGTCAAGCCATTTTGGTGTTGGTGTGTGATTACCAGCTCAGTGTCGGACGTTAGTTGCCACTGCAGGGCTTTGGCCCAAGCGGCAGAATAGGATTGTTTGGTCTGTGTTAGCTCATGCTAATTGGACAGAGATAGCAGGAAGAGAGCAGCTCAAGGAGGCAGTCCTTTAACGATATTTATCTCTGCCTGGTTTGGCATCAGGTTTGACAATTTCCTGCCTTGACCATTTATTGTGTTGAATACAATATTGTTCCGAGAACAATATTGTTCCTCTTCCGAGAATCTATCCAAGGTGCTCATGTATAGTATAATGGGACGCTACATATAGATTTGCAGCATTACCTAGACCATAGCCAAACATGCTGTAACACACACAAAGCTTTGACAAAGGATCTATTGGTTGTTGGAATGCCAGAAGTCTTTAATGTTGACCTGGCTATGAAATTGAGGTGGTGGCTCTTGGAGGTCACTCACTGAAAGACATCAGTTGTCAAAATAACAGTGATCATTGTAATCGATCCTGTAAGTGATCTTAAGAAATAAGCACTTATCTAGCATGCTGAAGTCTATTTGCTTGTGCAAATCCATAATCACAATGGGAGGATGATCTCCACACTTTACACAAGGAAAATCATGTTTACATCAATAAAGGACTTTAAAATGAAGGTGCCTATGGAGTATGGAATCGTTGTTTATTGTTTGCTGCTTGTAAAGCCTCCACAACTCTTCCCACTGCTTCATGGTTCTTCAAATGGATGTGACGGAAAAACTGTCAGGTTGGTATCAAATGTAAGGAACACAGGCTAACACGTACAAAATATCAAACATGTTTTACCTGTATATAGTTGCTGAGAAAAAGGCAGAATTGATGTGGCAAAATGACATGATCATTAAAATTATCCGGCCCCTTTGCCCACTCTTGACAACGGCAGAATGCACTACATGCAGCACATCTTTTACAATATGTTGTTATATCTGAAAAAAAAAACTGATGTTGTAGTCTGAATGACCAACCACCTCCATGATGAGTTTGTGGATATGACAGTCAGTTTAGAAAGAGGAACTCTTCCAAAGCACTTGTGGCAATACAAAGGTATGGTGTCCTGAGATAACTTCTAATTTGTTTTTGCACTATACATTAAATAAATTTAACTTAATTTGACTATTTCTCCTGTGCAACCAAGTACCTTGGCATATTCTCTGGTGACTGTAATGATGCCAAGTTTTTGGATGGCTTGTTGGCAGGGCTTTATGTGGTATCAGGTACTCTACCAATTCCACTAGCACCTTTCCTTGTGGGGGATACAGAGGAATATTTTCTGTTTTTGTGTCATCTACAACAGGTGCTGCCTCAGCATAAAATGTCTCTGAAAAGTATTCATGACTCGCTCTCTCAAGTTTAAGTTTTAGAAAAAGTCAGTCCTGGATTGGCACAGGTGCCACTTGGTTATTAATTTGTGTGGGCAGGATTTTTTGAGGTTTTGAGCCATGGCAATGCATGTTTTTGTGGTATCATTGTAGCGGACCATGACCCTCCCCAGTCTGGAATAGGAGGAGATGTGTGCTACCAAACCAGAAAAATAATTGTGTCCCTGTGCTTGGTCAAGGTTTACCTCAACACTCAGTGGAGCACCTTCTGTATGGGCAGCAGACTTCCCTCTAAGACACTCAGTCTCTGTGTACTTGCTCAACTACTTGTTCACTACCATCTCTGTAAGAATCACCGAATCAAGAACAATATTTTAATTCATGGCCACAGGACTGTGGACCAACGACAGAAAATAGTTGCAGTCAGACCCCTAAGGCTAAGGTTTGATAGATTTGATAGACAGCCGAAGCACAAAGGATTAGCAGTTAGAAATCCTAACTTTTCTTTATAAAGCCAGCTAAAGACATACTTGTTTAGACAGGCATTTTGCTAACCTGTATGTGCAGGGTCTGTATTTTTTTATATATAGTATATTCTTGTTGTGTGGTGTGTTTTGCCTCTGTGCCGGCACTAGCCATTGTTATTGTTGTGTTGCTCATCCATCCACACATACGTACATACCTCCCATTATCATGAACACAATATATCAAGAATTCTGTAAGAGAATTTCTTCAAATTAGGCACAGACATTCACTTTGACTCAATGATCAACTGGTTAGATTTTTGTCCTCAAAGGTAAAGGTCATTGTGACCTTGCATCAGTCTCATTCTTCTGGACGCAATATGTCAAGAACACCTTGAGGGTATTTCTTCTGATTCGGCACAAATGTCCGCCATAACTCTACAGCGAACTGATTAGAATTTGGTGGTAAAAGGTCAAGGTCACTGTGACGTGCGTTCATCTCATTCTCGTGAACAGAATATCTCAAGGGCCGTAAGAGAATTTCTTCAAGTTTGGCACAAACTCACACTTATACCAGAATTTGGTGGTTAAAGGTCAAACATCAAGGTCACTTTGACTTCACAAAACAAAAGGGGAGATATTTGGTCAGATGCTGAATTGATGACACGAATCTTGGGTGTCCACCTTGAAACTGTGCTGATTGTATAGATCTGCTGTGACTTGGCTGATAACTGATACCAATATTTATATATCCACTTTTTCCCCCACCTTATTTTAGTGATAATCAAGTTTCTTCTGTTGTCAAATTAACATTATATTATGCATGCAACACTTTTCAAGGTATGTAATATTCATTCAATGTGCAAAATAAGAAAAAGCATGTTGGCAGATTTTGATTTAAAGCTGATATTGGCCGATACTTTCTTCCTTGTGTGTTGTAAGTGCCCCTGTAAAGCACTTTGTGACCTATGTCTGTGAAATGCACTATACAAATACATTTTACTGGCTTACTTCCTTGATTGATTAAAATGCATAAAGCAAACACTATTTACACTGCGTGAAACATCCAGATTGGTAATACATCTAACAAATTGAATAATATTAAATATAAGCTTTTCTTTTCTTAAGCTTTTCTTGTGTCGAAGTTAGCATTCTTATCTGAGCTTTGTGTGCCATCTTGCCTTTTTCTGCAGCAACACTGGCCAAGCAGCTGTGATGTATGTTATTACATTTTGCACAGTCTCTTCTGTGCCCCAACCATCCCATGAACCATGTGTGGAAGTTCAACTTCCTTCAACTTCCCTGACATTCATGCTACAACTGGATACACTTGTTTTTGTCTGTGATTGGAGGGTTTTGGCAGCCTGAGGTGAGTTTACATACCAATAAGTGTTAACATGTAGCTGTTATTTTAAGAGTGGTGGTGCATTTGGCAAACTTGAATTCACGATCTCAGTATTTCTTAAGAAATGGTTAAAGCACTGCTAGCACTGCTGCAGTTGCTTTTCTTTTAATCTAGCTATGTACCTGTCTGTCCTTCATATTTATTCACAGACACACCAACACACTTTACTGTGTACTCCCCCCTCTCTCTTACACATGCACACATTTATGGCCACAAACACTCATCATAACCCCTGAGGAAATAATGGATGCAGCTCACAGGTTCAAGCCCTGGAATAATCACATGCTGATCTGCAGCGTCAGCCTCATCTCATCCCTCCCATCAGTAGCTCCAGGGTTGTTAACCCTCTCACACATGTGTTCATTCACTCACATTTCATAGAGATACTCTCTGCATGTATAGGTATATGCTCACAATTATGTGGTGCTATTTTTTTTTATTGTTTTTGCAATAAGCCATTGCGCTCACTCGTTACTGTGGGAAAACCAGCAACTCCTACGCACAAACACCTCTCCTCACTCACACACATCATTACTCACTATAAAGAACCCATGGCCTCTGGGCTCCTTCACCGCAGCCCAGTGTAATGCCTCGTCTCCTAGGCCATTCATAAGCCGTAATGTGCGTGTTGGTGCGGAGTAGATCAACATGAATGGTGGAGGCTTGTATCGCCTGCGAGTTTCCCGAAGATACTACATCCAATTCCATGCATCACACCCACTACAGCTCATTTGCATCAGAGTAATATGGTGTTTTACTACAGGCGAGGCAAGAGTGTGATTTGTCGGCGAGATGAGCAGTGAATCAATGATGTTGATATTTGACTTCAAACTTAAATGTCACACAAATGTGTTTTTTTTTTTCCTCTGTGCATGCAAGCATGTGCTATGCTCATAAATTTATGAATGACATCCCGGCATAATGCTACATAGTTATAGAGCATATAGGACACACTGTTCGGTGGTAAATCTTGACTGTTGAAAAGGCAGTGGTGCAGATTGTTAGGTGCACAGATTGCACTATTCGTTATGTCAATTCTCTTCACTGACGGGGTTTAACAGAGGGACCCTTCATCTCTTCTCCTCCTCCTCATCCTACCCTTCAGTGTCAAGGCTCAGCTGCCTTATAAAGCCTGTGCTTTAATGTCAGGCAGCTTCAAACATCCTTTCTTTCTCTTTGTACATGTCTCGTTTCTGTCTTTCTCACCCCTCTGCCTTTGTCCTATTTTGAACATCTCTTTACTCTTTCTTCATTTTCTCTCTTCCTTCACTTGCGTTCACTCCTTCTGTCGTCACACCTTGCTCTTTTTTGTTCACCTGCTTTTGCCTCCCTCTTTCTCATCTCTCCTGTCCCGGCCATCTTTCTAACTCTACCTCCCCTCCATCACCTTCTCACTCTGGTACACAGCTGTCAGACATGGCAGTGAATTGTATCGCTCTGACCCAATCAGAATTTGGTATGAGGGGGCAACTCTTCAAAGCGATGCAGCTATTGGTAAGCAGCAGCTGTGGAGCAGAAACCAGGGAGAGACAGACAGACAGACAGACAGAGAGGCAGCAGGGACTCAACTTCTCACTGTTCACTGATTTTTCTCTGCTTGGAATTTCTGATCAGTCAGGATGCTGTAGGTGCTGTTAAAGGGCAGTTCAGTCAAATGAGAGTGGCTAGCTGTAATTTAAGAATTAAAGAAATCAACCTGACAAAGCTTAGTTCATTGGGCAGTATAGTGTATGGTATGACTCTTTTCCCAACTGAACCTTCAAGAAGCTCTGAGATATTATATAAAAATGCATTGTAGTACAACCCCCCAGTGTCTGTCAAGCATCACAATAGCAGACTGTTCCTTTTCACTTCCACTGGTTGAAGAGAGGGCAATATTAGATTTTTTGCAAATAATTTCTCTTGGGGAAGGAGCCAGTGAGCTTCAGCAGGCAAGCTGTTGATATTAACACTGCCAAAAACAGCTTTTGGTCTCTGCTGCTGCTTTGAGTTTGGTGTGTTAGTATGAAATATTGTACAATCTCGCAAGGTGTCATTTAGTGTCCCACTGTATAATGTATGCATGATTACTACCACTGTGACTGCTGTTGCTCTCTTCTACTATAGGAATATACCAGTACTAATACTACGCTGTACTAGTAGTCCTGTATTACACCTGCTAATATGGATAGTATCATTAAACAAAGTTGATTGTTTACAGGATAAACTATTACTGTTACTACTACCTCCACTACAGTGTTGTTTTGTTAACAAAACCTATGACTTAAAATGTTTTTCAACTACCTTTTTTCCAAAGATGAAACCGGCTAGCTGAAAATAGATCTTTCATTATAAAGACTATGACGAAATGTAAATTTAATTTTCATTGAGGAGATGGATTGAAAATGTTAGTGGTGGACGATTGGACGTTCAAAATGAGACAAAAAGAGAACTGAATAATAAATTATTTTATAAAACCGAAAGCCAAGAAGCCAAGAAAACCAGAGCAGCGTCAGTGGTCAGCGAGTTGTGGGCTGTAATTCGGCAGTAAATAAGCAACCCTGTGTGTCTGGCTGTGGACAGTGGAGCTGCTAAATGGATTTGTGGAGTGTGTTAGTTGCAGCATTGGCTGTTGGCAGCTAGCTCTGCTTGTTAGCCACTGAACTGCAAACCTAGACTAAAACTGTGAAGGATAAAAATGACTTAAAATATGATTAAAACAAATTTGTATTTTCGTTTTAAGACTTAGACTGAAACAACTGCCAAAATTAATACTGCTCCACTACTGCTTTCTTAATACTACTGTTAATGCTGCTACTACTACTGCTGCTGCTGCTATTTCAGCTAGCTGCATTATTGCCACTGCAATAATGCTACTACTAATGCAAATACCACTACATCTACTGCCACCACTAATATTACTGCTTCTGCTATTGTTACTGCCACAGCTGTACCTGTATACTTCTACTACTACTGAAAGTACAAGTCCTTTTTTTTTAAATTCTTGTAAAAGAACGAACGACTAATCATCAGGTGGGAAAGCAGTGTTTTCTTCTGACCACATCCAGTGTCACTGCCATAACAGTGATGTCATAGTGTATTGACACACCCTGGAGTACAGCTGTACATCACTCCAGCAAGGGTGTGTGTTTGCATATGGACGGTAGGGACACGTCCCCACCAATATTTTGGGAGGACAGGATTGTCCCAACCGATACTTGACCAAACTTGCAATTTTATTCTCAACTTTTCAGAGAACAAAGATATGTGGGATATGTTTTCAATGTGCAGAAACAAGAGCAGAAATCTCACTAAAACACAAGAGTTGTTAAAGTCCAGGAGTTTATGAACTGATTAAAACTAATTAATTTATCATTATGAGTTGGTGCC
>JAPZEB010000020.1:34546804-34578832 GCA_029783705.1 Chaetodon striatus | reverse complement strand
GAAGTGTGTAACTACCTCTGGATGAGATGCTTTTGCTCGTGACAACATGAGAAATAAAAGTTAACGGTGTCCTCCTTGGCTGAGCTGTAACGTTAGCTAGCTCATTGGTGCTAGCAGTAGATGTACACTTACATTATACATTGTCAGTGTACATATACATTATACATTTTGCAGGCGTAGTTTGGTCAAAAGAAAATAGTTCTTACATGATACTGGTTACAACAAGGTCTGTGGATTCATCTCGCTAAGCACCACTGAACTAGCTCACATGACAGCCTAAGAGGATGCCTTTAATGTATACATTTCGAACTGTCACAAAAACAAGTCTCTTGTTCATGAGTAGATGCACGCTTCCTTCTGGGAGGTGTGTCAGTTGGCGGGTGTAGTTATTGTAGGTAGAAAGAAAATAGTTGAAAATTGGTATAATGCTCCCTTCAAGGTCTGGTCAGGTTTAAAAAAAATTTGAAAAAAAAAAAAAAAACTTGCTTAGGGTGAGAAAACCATTGCAGTCATGGTTACAATCAAAGACCTACATGGTGTACAAGTGGCACATTCTATTGACTTAACCATCCATCCTTACCACCTCAACAAGAGCTTGTGCAACAGTAGTGACAGTGTGACGCTTCTTCCATCTTTATTCCTGACAGACAGCGGTCATAATTCACACAGCTGCTAGAGAACCTTCTCAGGTAAACATATAGAAAGGCAATTTTAGGGAACAATTGCTGTTGTTTTTCTTGTGAGGATGGTCTCAAAGCAATCCCTGATTCAACAGAGCTTTTTCACAGCAGACATTTTGACTCAGGTGTAATCACATTAAATATGACTTAGTAGCATTAAGTGTACATGTAAGCCATTTTAATGAGAGAGCAGAAACAATACCAGGGTTCTGGAACTGGCTCAACTTAATAGAATACAGTCATAATTAATATCATTAATTAAATCTGTCTTTTTCCTGCCATGACGAGTGGAAGTGTCTACTGTGAAAAAGGCCTATCATTAATATTTCGATATA
Source organism: Chaetodon striatus (assembly GCA_029783705.1). Lineage (NCBI taxonomy): Eukaryota > Metazoa > Chordata > Actinopteri > Chaetodontiformes > Chaetodontidae > Chaetodon > Chaetodon striatus. The sequence continues at coordinate 34,577,817 of JAPZEB010000020.1, read as the reverse complement.
ACGTTTTTGGCCAAGGTTGATATTTCAACTTTCCTTTCACTTTTATTTTCTTGGTTTCTCATTACATGTATTACTTTTTAATTCTCTTTTTCTTTCTTGGTGATCACAAGAACTTTCTGCCAAGACAGTACATCACAAAATGTGTGTGTCAGATGGTGAAAGCCTTTAGAAGGTGACTCCGTTGCTTGTTCATCAATGTGAAAGTCAGTTTTAGGCCCAGTTAAGTGTAACAGGGAGAAGAGAAGATTCTCAGAAGTCCCTTAGGGAAGACGTGCACATGAGAGAAGACCAGAAGAGGGAGTTTTAATGAATCTCTGAGCTACCTGTGTGTGGTTAGAGGGAGGCGAGGGATTTTTGCGGTGTGCATAGGGCTCAAGTTGTCTTTCTTTGGGACATCACAGCAGTAATTGGTAAGGGGGATGGGAGAAACTCACCGTGAATGGGTTGGCCTTTACTCCACATATAGTCATTTCTGGTTCATGAGGTCATGTTCTTTTGCAATCAAAACACTTCTTTTCCCCCTACAGGATGACTGCAACATGACCGGATGATTTTACTCTTTTTAGGATTTTAGTCCATTTGTTTTTAATCTGAAATCCATGCATGTGCCACAGTTAAAGATAAATGAATTATTTTTGTGCTTCTGCCAGAGATCATTCATTCCTGTTACAGTACAATGTTGTGCATGAGGAGCTGATAGTTGTTTTTGGCAAAGTTTATAATGGAACATTAAAATTAGACTCTAGACCATTTAAATAAAAGCCTGTCATTCGCCCTGATATATTAATGTGCTGGTCAAGAGTCATTGTTTCTGTGATTTGCATGACCCCTCTGTACTGATGCAGTCTATGTTGAGATACTGAAAAGACAGACCTACTGTACTTGACTTAAAAAAAACACTGTTCAACGAATGTGACCTCCATGACTTTCAGGTCCTTCTCCTCTGAGAGACTGGGGATACCTCATTGTCACCACATAACATGAATATTTCAACCAATAGCAAATCCAGCAGGCATACAGTAGTAACATCCCACTGCCAGCTGTGGTCCACTAAATGATATTGAAGGATAAGGCCCCGATCACACAGGAGGCGTTTTACCACAAGTAAAAAACACTTGCTGTGCCTTTTTATTGTTGCCAGGTAACCATCCCATCACCTCCTTACCCTAACCTTCCCATGTAATCAATCTACCATTTATTTTAGCTAGCTAATGGACTGGTTATGGCATTAGTTCAAGCAGGGCACTATGTCAAGTTCAGGTCTCATCCCAGCTACATTAGCTGATCTCAAGCTGCCCAATCAACTGATGGAGCAACTGATTAATGGAAGTGAGTCAGCTCCCTGTCTTAGGCTTTTCATGTAGGCGTATGGAAGGGCAGGGAGGTGTACCCTCTCTGCCTTAAGGCTTTCCATGCAGGCATGTGAAAGGACGGAGAGGTGTGCTCTCTTGGCCTCAGGCTGTCCATGTAGGCACGTGGAACTGACTTTCTGCGTAGGCCCAAGGAAAGGCAGAGAGGCCCCAGAACAGAGCCATACTGCCAAATATAATACTTGAATGGAAATAAAGTTTTCTTTGACTTGAGTGTTCCTGACTGAACTACCTGTATTTTTTCACAGTAATTAGTAGCTAGTTACCAAAATGGGCAGGCAGAGGGTACTTGCTCTGGTTGAGGATGAGAGGCTGTCAGCAAATTGTTTGTTGGGCACAGAGAAATGGAGATCTGTGCAGGTACACGGGGATCGTGGTAACTGTGGTTTGTAAAGTCTTATAGCTCTGGGTATCCAGAAACCACTACCACCAGTTTCTCCTCTATTGTTTAGCAACTGTAAACTTGTTGTCATGAACACAGAAGGCCCGCCTCTCAAATCATCCGATTGGACAGTGAAGAAAAAAGCAAAGATGACATGGGGCTCTTTTCCGCTCTAAGATGGACATTTTGCAATCTTAGGAGTTCAAAGTGCTCAGACGAAAACGCCAGGTGCCTAGAGTGCAGAAACATGAGGCACACATGCAAAAACAGTGAGCAAAAAGTTTCACTATTATTAAAAACAATTACAGAAAGCCACCTAGAGCTGCCAAAACACTTTCTGTGTGATCGGGGCCTAAGTCTGCCATTATTCAAAATATTTCTTGTTGTTAACAAATCCAATTGAAAGATAGCCCCTGTGGTAGCCCCTGTGGTAGCCCCTGTGGTAGGGCAGCGTGTTCTCATCTCCATTCTTCAAACATCGCCACTTTGTCAGAGGACCTCGACCTCAAAGTTTGAGGCTCTAGATACCCTCCAACTATCCTCCTCTACTTGTGATGCAGTTGCTGTTTGTGGATGTAGGAAGACTGTAGTTGTTTCTTTGTCAGCCTAGATGTTGGGTTTTGAATGAATGAATATTACATACATTGAAAAGTATTTTTTTACCTGTCTCCATCTGCTGGTGGGCCATCAAGATCATGCATGCATGTATAATATGATGTTAATTCCACTACAGAGGAGACTTGATGATCACTAAAATTTGGTGGGGAACAAAAGTGGATATATTGATATCTATATCGGTTATCAGCCATATAAGTTGCTATATATCTACATATCAGATATTAATTTCCTTTTTTCTTTTAAGCTGGTGCAAGAGTGTGACTCACTAATGTGTTTTTTAACTTTCGGACAATAGGGTTCTATGGTACAGAGGAATACGCTGTATCGGGCTTTGGCTAAAGAGGCAATACTACACTAGGTATCTGGTATGATCAATTCATTGTTACAGTAGAATACATAGTAATTGCTGTGAAATGCTCAAGCTTCTTGAAAACAATATACTCTAGTTACAATGATGGAAAGCACTAATGGACTGCAGAGACCTCACTGTAAAATCTTCTAACTGTTTTCCTCTCCATCACAAGACTGATTGGCTGTCTCATGGTGCCTCTCTCAGCCTAAATCAACCTGTCATCCATCCAACAGAATAACACGCACAGGTGAACACACAATATTAGAAACACATCAGTCAGGATAATCATGTCCTATATTCTCCTTCTTTAACATCGTTCTTTCCTTCTGCTTCCACACCTCTGCGTTCCTCTCTATTTCCTCTCCTCTCATGTTCTCTCCATCTCTCAGCATGAAGCTCATGTATCCAAGGAGAACCCGGGTCCTTTCCTCCTGCTTGCATTTGAAGTCTTCTCTCTCTCTGCCTTGTCATCGTGAGCTTTGCAGCCACATGCCTTCTGCTTGGCTTTCACTCAGTTGCTGAATCATCGCTTTGATTCCCTTCTTTCTGTCTGTTTCCCTCCATCATCCGCCAGCTCTCAGTCCCCAGCCGCTGATCCAAGAAAAAGTTGCTGCTTCTCTCTGCTTGCTTATGTAATTCCAACTTATTTATATGTTATATTATGTAATGTTTTTGCTGCAGTGGCAAACAATATCCTTGCCAGTAAGGTTTTATGCAGCGATGAATCATGTGGACCAAGCAGTCCTCACTACTAATGAGTAATCAGCAGTGCTTGTTATGACCATGAGGGCATTCCTTAGCATTAGAACTGCACTGATGGGTTAGCTAGCTCCCTTGGCCCTCGCTATCTTGATTAAGCTTAATAGTATGTAGCCAGCATTTGAGCAAAGCTCATTTAGCCAGAGATTTTGCTTTCATTTCCCTAATTGTTGGCTTTGCATTACCATTTAAATACAACAGATGTCTGATTTAGTGTTACATCTGCAGTCTTGGTGTTGCTGTGTACTTTGATGCAGCACCTTCTGTTCAGTTTAGATGCCTTAACTGGATTTAGTAGACTTCTGAGAAAATAACAAATCTGAGAATATAACCTGATGTCATCAGGGTATCTCAGAAATAGATTTATAACAAAGGCCTCATAAATTAGAGGGACGGGGTTCGACAGACTTTAAGCCAGGGTCCAAGGCCCTAATGAACCAAGCTGATAGTCAGGCATCGCTCAAAGTTGGGCCGACGGTGAGCATCTGTTGCCCCAGTCGTTGTGGTGTGTCCCGCACCATTGGCCCCATCCAGTGTGTTGATTCAGCACATGGTGCCACCTGCTGCTCAACATTCACATGCACTCACACACCGATGGAACAGCCATCTGGAGCAATTTGGTGACCAGTATTTTGCCCAAGGAAACTTCAACATGCAGACTGGAGGAGCCAGGGGTTGAACTGCCGATCTTCTGATTAGTGGACAACCCTTTCTACCTCTGAGCCAACGCCACCCCTCAAACAAATGGCTAAAGTCAGGAGGGAGTGAGATCCAAACAAACTCGTTACACGAGGTAAACTTTTTTGTCTTTAGCCACTGAGCTCTTTAGCAGAAATGTTTCCTGACAGTTTGTGTTATTGTTCCCTGGTGCATGGTAAATATGATCTGTTCTTTCAGCAGTGAAATGAGCTGTTAATGTGCTAATGTGCTAACTAGCGCCAAGATGGTCTTCCAGTTTCCCTTTTTAAATGACTAATACAGAGTACTGCCATCTGCTGGTGTGAAGAGTTATTTCCTCTCACACAGGTGGAGAACATACATGCTGGTCGGCGATCAGCTCTTTGCAGTGTGTTCAAGTACAACGTTTTGGCCAAGACCCATGCAACATGAGGTGTTGCAACATTCAGCTTTCATCAACGCTAGTTCTCTGATGAGGGTTTTTGATATGTCTGGGCCTTTTCTCTCTGCTAAACAGATTTTGACTACTCTTTTTCTAAAACAACAACACACTTTGCAATTTTGGACTTCCCCAGAAGTAAAGTGACAACTGAAAGATAAACATCCTGAAATCGTTCTGAATCTCAAATATAGGATCACATTCTTACAATGAGACTGCCTCTACAGCGTACGGTTGCAGAATACACTGGTAGACATTGCAAGCACCACTTTTGTGGTGTTTCATTTATCCACTGAAATATTTACTTATAAACGTGATGGATTGGCACACACTTTGGTACAGACATTCATGATTCCCAGACGATGAAGCCTAATGATTTTGATGATCATCTGACTTTTCCTTTAGCGCCACCATGAGACTGGCATTTTTTTTTTTTTTTTTCTTTGGTGAAATATCACAGTTTGGTATTGACATTTATGTTCCCCTCAGTATGAATTATCATAACTTTGCTCATCACTTAAATTTCTGTCTGGTACTGTAATCAAATATCAGTATCAATACATAAAAAAGAACCTTTGTAATAAATACCAGTGAGCTAAACATTGCATCAGAGTATATGTAATAATCAAATTGGTATTTATTATGAAGGTCCCAATTTATTTATTGATGCAGTTTTTTCATTTACCTCACAGCTTCATTTATTAATACAACCTGCAAGTTTTGGAAATGTATTTTCATGAAAATGAAGTTTAACCCTTAGGACTTTAAGCATTTATTTATAAGAACTTATCTATTAAATGTACACACTTGTTGGTATGTTTATAATCATCACTACACAGTGTGTTTTTACTTTTTTACTTTTTTACTTCTTTAACTCTTTTTTAATATTGTAGACTGCGACATAGTAAATGGATGTTTGGTATTTATACGTTCATACTGCATGTGGGGGATGTGGTTGGTTGCAAAGTCATAGTCATAGCTTTTCTTTGTCAGAAAACTGTTTGCCTTACATAGTCCTAGTTACCAAAACTTAGCATTAAATTTATTTCTGTTGCAAGTTAAACCCAGTATATAATGTGCAACTTTGGGCTGTCCCAGACTAAAGATGACCAATGTGAAACAAACATGGCGATATCTTTGGTCGTGGCTCTAAAACTGTGGTCCTACGTCATACAGTGAGAGAGGTTCGAGGATGGCCGTTGTCAGGGTGTTGCAAACAAAGACAGCCTGGGATAAAATTCTGACAGTGTCAGAAATTTGGGATGACCATCTCACTGTGTGACTGCTGTTACGACCTATGTCTACTAACCAACCAATAGAAATGCTGAATGAAATGACGCACTGGCCCTAAACCCAAACAAAAAAATGGATAAGCAGCTCACCATGGAGGCAAAACACACCAAAAGAAATGTGCGAGATTCCAGCAAAGAGGAAAAGCTTGTGGGGTTGTGGCAGCAGAAGCCTTGCCTGTATGATATGTCCTCCAGCTCTTACCATGAGCGCGCAAAGAAGGACTTAGCATGGAAGGAATTAGTGGCGGAGTTGCGGCTGCCAGATGAGCAACCTAGCAGCTAGCACACAAACACACACACACAGACACACTGCAGTATATAGTGCCCACATAACTTTAGGTTATTTAATAACGTGACCCTCTATGTTGTGCTTCACAGTTGGAGAAGTAATAACCCATGTAGCATACTTGTGCACTTAGTATGGGAAGCTACTGAACACATCAAACTTGATGTTGTACCCATGTTTATTAGATCCATGTCGCACAGTGAAGCTTGGACTAAAATCTCACAGTCTAAAGGAGGGTTTAGACCGTGTGCAGGAGTTGGTCTGCATATTGTGTCCTACTCATCTCTCTCCTATACACCTGTTTTGAAATAGATGTGTGAAGCATTCTTTTGTTATCTTGCAAGGTCTCTAACTTTATGGATGTGCATCTCTGAATTCTTGGAGTAACCTTTTAAGACTTGTAGGCAATACTTCTTTCCACTGCATGTGTTATCATGGCGTGTGTGTGTGTGTGTGTGTGTGTGTGTGTGTGTGTGTGTGTGTGTGTGTGTGTTTGTGGCATGGTGTGGTACTGACAAAGTTCTTGTATACCATAAAGTATAATTGACAGGTGTGGCTGGATCAAAACAACGACTCCTGCAATCATAGAATCCTGCACACTGTCCATCACTGCTACTCACTTTTAATAAAGTCACAACTTTGTCAGGTAAAATTCATATCGCCAAAGAAACGTATGCAAGTGAAATGTTATGTCATGAAGGAGTGTGTGTATGTTTGTGTTCTATATCTCAAGGAATATGGATTAAAAAATTCACAGTTGACCTAATTACTTTGCACGTCTGTTGGCTTTGCTCCCAGATGGAGGCAAGGCAAGTGGGCAGGTGTGTGTGACTGTGTGTGAGAGAGAGTGCTAGTTTAATATGTCACTTATGTTCCCTCTCTCCCAGGAGGCCACATGGAGGGGCGAAGAACCAGCCTCACAGAATGGCAGATTTGGGCCAATTAAGCTGGAACTGGAGCATATATACACAAATTCACATACACACGCACACACACACACACACACACACACACACACTGTAGCTGTAGCTGTAGCTGTAGCTCTGGCCCGACCTGACAACACCCTGTGGATACACCCTCCTGATCTTTCATACACACACAGACACGGTTCCCTTCTGTTCCACATCTCACAGGCACTTAAGCAGGTACTCAGCCTGTTTTCTGTCCACACACATACACACACACACACAGAAATTGCAGTAGTCCTGTCTCTTCTTTCCTCTCACATACAAAACACACATACATGTGTGCTGCAGTACATTTCAAACTTTTGTCCTCTACTTATTTCTTTGTCTCCACTGGATGAACGGATTGATCCGATCCTGCACGGATTCCCCTCCAGTGGAAATCTTCTCGGGAATATTCATATCAAACATCGCCTGTTCTCTCTTCCTCTCAGACTGTGACTCTGAACATCAGCTCAATGTCATACAAGCCTGAGAGAGGCTCCAGTACATCTGTAGCTGAATATTCTCCTTTACTTAAATCCCCACAGTGAGACGGTAACACGGGCTACTTACTCTGAGCACAAGCTCCTGCTGTGTGCATGAGATAGTGTGTGTGTATGTATTTATGTGTCTTCAAGCATATTCTCACATTTACACTGAAGCAAACAGAAAAGTCAGGGATTGTGTTTGTGTGTTTTTTATTTTGTTTTTGTCATGAATGCCCGCCTGCCTGCCGCACCAGCAGACACAACCGCAACAGAAATTCTCGATCCCGATTCAGGCTCGTTCAATTATTCATACTGCTATTGCGGTGCTCTGGCACAGAGAGAGAGGAGGAGAGGGGTGTGTGTGTGTGTGGGGGGGGGGCTGCGATGGAAGGGAGGGAGGGAGAGAGGGAGAAATAGAGTGAAAAGGAGGGGGGTATTGGTGATTCCAAAGAAAGGCAGCTCTAGAAATGGAATATGTATGTGTACCCAGTGGCAGCATCTACTCTGTTTTAGTGTCAGCAGCCCTGTCCTGCTGAGCCTGTCTCTCATAACCTCCCCTATCTCTTGTTACTTTCTCCCCCTCTGTCTTTTGTCTGCCTCACTTTGCTCCATTTGATCTGTCTTTCTCTCTCACATCTTCTCGTCCTTTTTTCCCTTCTCCTTTTCCAGCCTCTTTCCTGTTCACCTCATCTGTCGCTCTCAATCTACTTTATTTACACGTTTCTCTTCCACCTTCCTGCTCTGTGACACTATATCTCCGCCCCTCCTCAGGGCCCCGATCACAGGATGGGCCCCATCATTAGAGTCTTCAAAACTCAAGGGAGAGCTGCAGTGTTAATCCCGATCTGGCTGCAAATTCATCCAAGGACACTTTGTCATGCTCATACTGCTGACCTTGGGCATGTGATCACTCAAAAAACAAGTTCACGACCAATACTTCTACTACTACCCAAATCGTTGTTTCAAACCTTTTGACCTGCTCGTCTCCAGGTACCTAATTTTCTTTCTTTTGTCACTTGTGCTTTTACTTTTTATCCCCTCTGTGATCTTCTTGTCCACACCCTTTTTTTTAAATGTATATTTTCTCAATGCAGCAGACCACTGTGAGCCCCCCACCCGCCCCTGCCTCCCCGTTATGGAAATCACTGGCCTCCTCTGGTGGATGGCCCGTTTCTGTGAGATATAAGCTGTAACTGGCTCCCCGGAGACAGGGAGAGAGAGAGAGAGAGAAAGAGAGAGAGAGAGCAGAAGGAGGAGGCAGTGAGAGCATGAGAGAGTGAGTAAAGAATTTGTGGGGAATGTGGGAGGCTGAGCATGCGGGAGGGCAAAATAAAGAAAAAGCATACGCCTGCTGAGTTGGGTTTACAGTGAGAGAAATAAAGATGATGAAGGAGGAGGATGGAATATGAAAGAGAAGACTGCAGGGAGAAAACGAGAAAGACGGGCTTATAAAGTGTGGAAGTAAAGAACACAGTGCAGAGGAACATGTGTAGGAACCACCAGCAGTGTGACTCCTTAAACTGCACACGTCATGTTCACCTTGTACCACTGCAATTAATGAATGCTTTAGAGGTTAAAAATAATTGCTCCATTATGGGTTAATAAATCACTCACTAATTCTATACAGATCACTTAGAACAAACCTCCTGAAAATGTGCCTCAAAATCTTACATATTTCTGTGGCTTTAACGTTAAATGACTAAATAAGCAACAAAAACAAAATGACAGTCATCTTTAGGTTGAAAACTATACTGAAAACTATACTGAACAGGAATGGTTTAATCAAATTTGACTGACAGTGACCAAACATCTTACCAATTGTCACCAACAAATAGTTTGTTTTAAAAAACCAACAAACAAAAAGTCATCCCAACTCCTTAGATATCACCATGTGACCAGTGCCCTTTGTGTTAACACATTACACACTAGGTATCCTCCTGTGTTTGTTGCTGACAATCCAGGAAGGCATGTCAATTTACACAGTGCAATGTAAAAATGTGGTTAGTTTGAGCAACAAAGCATGTGGTTAGATTTAGGCAACACCAGCACATGGCTAGATTTAGGCAACAAAAGCATGTGTTAAGGCTCAGGCAACAAAAACACATGGTTAGTCTAGGCAACAAAAGCATGTGGTTAGGTTTAGGCAGCAAAAGCATGTGTATGGGTTTAGACAACAAATACATGTAGTCAGGTTTAGGCAACAAATGCACATGATTAGTTTAGCAAACACAAGCATTTGGTTAGGTTTAGGCAGCAAAAGCACATGGTTAGGTTTAGGCAGCAAATGTACATGGTTAGGTTTAGGCAACAAAAGCACAAGGTTAGGTTTAGGCAACAAAAGCAGGTTTGTTTAGGCAAAAAAAAAGCACATGTTTAAGGTTTAGGCAACACAAGCATGGTCGGTTACGATGACAAACTGCAAGTCATGTCAAGACCCTGAGGATGACAAGCATGCAGATGAGATTCCCTGAGATGGTTTCTGATGTTTTATGCAGGATTTCTTTAGTTGTGCAAACTAATTGTTGCATCAGTTGTTAAGGTGGCTCTCAGACAATCTTTCAGGGGTAGACACTGGATGTGGAGATTCTGAGCTGGTGTAGTTAAATGTGGTCTGCAGTTGTGAGGTCGGTTGGATGTACTGCCAAATTCAGGGAAGCAACATTGGAGACTGCTTATGGCACTGAAATGAACATTCAGTTCACAGGCAATAGTTCTGGTAGACATTCCTTCAGTCAGACCATCCCTAGACTGTAGTAATGATGTTTAATCAGCATCTTGATTTGCCACACCTGTATAGTGGGTGGGTGATCTTTGAAAAGGAGAAGTGCTCATTACTACGGATTTAATAAACTTGCGACCAAAATGTAAGCGAAATATATCTATTGGGTGCTTTAAGAAAAGTCATAGATGTTTAAATGAAACTTGTGTAAACTGGAGCAAAAACAAAAGTGTTGTGTTAAAATTTTTGTTCAGATACATTGAGAACAACAAAAACTGGAGTCGGATCCTTTGTATGTGTACACACTTACTTGGCCATTACAGCTGATTCTGTGTCTGATTTAGGACTATGACTAACAAAAAAGTGAACCTACAGAACAGGTATGAAGAGCTAGAGTGCCATGAATAATTTTAAATTCATTAAAATTCTTTGTTTTCACTTTATTAGTAATATTCTTCTGCCTTCAAATGTTTATTTTCTGTTACTGCTGTTATTCCTATTTTTTTTTTTTTTTATAAATTCCCTATCAGTTTATTTTAATTTTGATTTGGAAAAAGTTTCTCTCTGCAAATCACTCCTTTTTCTTTTCCTCTGATAAATTCATCACATTTGTCTGCCCCACAGACTCTTATTTCCACGGGGGAGTTCACCCAAAACGACCTTTTAAATGAGATCAGGCCTCCTGGCGATGATGACTCCTCCCTTTCACCTTCCTCACTGTTCCTCCTGCTTCCTCTTTGACATCCTGTTGTCGTGCGTCAGCCATGCCATACATATTTCATTGAGGATTCAGTGAGGGGTAAGTGGCAGTAGGTTAAGGCTAGGCACATTAATAAATCAAAGCAGATCAGAGGCGGTGTGGTGGGATTTCACAGAGTTGGTGCTGTTATGGCAATAGGCATGTGTGCTGCAGTCATGGTTGTTTTGCTTTTGTGTTTGCTTGAACTGAAACTTCACACAATTATTCATTCATGTTTGTTCTATGACCCTTAAACAGCTACACCAAGCTTAAAAAAAAAAATTATTATTTAATCAAGCGAAAAATAAGCAGCCGTTCATGTAAAACACATTGACTACAGAGAGGTCCAGTGGCCAGGAGGAAACCTGGAATCACCTGGGAGAAAGTTAGAGAGGAAACACCTAAGAGCCCCCAGAAGCACAGGCAAGAGCATACGTCTGTGGAGAGTTTGGTTTTAACTCAGCAGGGTCTCAGATCAAACGCACACTTCAAAAGGCTTCCGCATCTCAAAGAAGGGTCTGAATTGTCAGGATTGTCCAGACTTGTTTGGGATGAGGACAGGCTCACATACCGTTGATACTGATATCTCAAAGAAATGTTTATTTCTCATTCATTTATGATTTGTATTGGGGCGACAGCACTCCCCACTGAAGTTAATTAGAAAAAAAAAACCACCATCAGCTTGATACAACAGTATGAGATGTAAACTTCAATCAAACCAATAAATAAATGCTCTGACAAGGATACAGCTATAATGGTACCATGCAGACCAACCACAGCGGAGCTGTGTGTAGCGACAGTGTTGCACACAGACTGAACCAACCACCCGATGATCTTAAATGAGCTACAAATTGAACCACTTTTAAATTCAAATTAAACACTGCTATTTTCCAGTGCCTCTGATTGACTAATTTCTCTTCTAAACTTTTAATTTATTTAAAAATTTGGACTATTTATTAGTGCCGTCTGCACTGTAACTGCTCTGAAACTGTATTTCAGGTCTTTTCTCTTTCAGTTTTATTCTTTAATTTATTTTGTTTTCCTCCTAAATGCGTTCTCAAATGATGTTTTCATTTAATTTCTGTACTTTGTTGAACACATTACTGAAGGACCAAATATTTGTTTGGGGGGATAAAATTCTCCATTTGGGCCCCTATGGACTCCCTCTCACCTCCTTTGTGTATTGTTTATGAAAACAACCCCCTAAGAGAATGGGGCCTCAGGGCAGCTGTGTAGAGTTGCAAATTACAGGTCACCTTGTGGATTTGGATTGAATTCTGACTGTTGGGAAATGATACAAATTCAGTATGTTAGTAGGACTGACACAATTAGTCAAATCAATCAAGCAGTAAAATTAAGTTTCATGCAGCTGCGTACCATCTCCAGACCCAGATCAGTTCTCTGCACTTCTGACCTGGAGAAAGTTGTGCATGCCTTCATATCCCCCCGCCTCGATTACTGCAACTCATTATATGCTGGAATTACTCAGTCTTGTTAATCCAGTCTTCAGCTAGTCCAAAATGCAGCAGCAAGTGTTTTAACAAGGTCAAAAAGAGGGAGCATGTTAGCCCCATTCTTGCCCTCCTACACTGGCTGTCTGTAAGCTACAGAATACATTTTAAGTTTCTGATGTTTGTCTTCAAAATGTTAAACAGCCTCACCCCCTCTTAAATCACAGAGCTTCTCTGTTCATATCACACTGTGAAAGAACTGACATCATCTGATCAAATGATATGTTATCATTACTGTTATTATTATTTTATCACTATTATCATCTCTTTTGTTTATGCTTTTCTCTGCGTGTGCTTTAAGAGCCCCATGGATCGGGGCGTCATAGCTTAGTGGATAGTGCCGGCGCCCCATGTATAGGGACGCTCTCTTGCTGCAGCGGTTGAGGGTTTGATTCCGGCCCACAACCCTTTGCTGCATGTCACTCCCCCACTCTCTCCCTCTCCCTGTTTCACTCTGTCCTTTCCAATAAAGCCATATAAAATAATCTTTAAAAAAAAAGAGCCCCATGGATCAACTCTGTTTGTGTTTAAGGTGCTATATAAATAAAGTTGACTTGACTTGGATAAACATAGGAGGTGTTTATTTGTCAACACGGTGTTTATGGCTTATTACTGCTGCCCCAAACTTGCCAAAAAACAAAAAAATCTAAACATGCAGGTTTAAGTAGATTGACACTTCACTGCATAAAGGCAGTCAATATATTGGGCTAATATCAATTTTGTCCTACTGTTGTAGCATACTTTGTATGTAGGCTACAACTTTCCTTCTGTTTTTTTGCACATGCCTTTTGCACAACTTTCACCTTCAGCTCCTCTTCTATCTGTGGAGGAGACCTTTCTCTTTAACTTGCTCCTCCCGAGGCTTTTCACATTGTTACACATGTCCTGAGGTTATTTTAGAGGGAAATTTTTCTTTGTCTTCCCAGGCTGGTTCGTGAACTGCTGCTGCTACTGCCCATGAAGCCCACTGAGACATATGTGAGATGTTCAGGCTATATATAGAGAGGAATAACACCTTTGTTGTTCAGAGTAGAAGCTGAAAAAGGAGTGAGTCCTCTCTGTATGGGTCTAGACAGGTCTTCGTTTAGTAGAGAGTTTTGTCCCACAGTGAGTCCTGACCAGTGGAGCGGTCTCCTGTTGGGGCCTACATTCACCTTGATCCCAGCTTGCCCAGGAAGCCTCATTATCCTCCCTGCATCCTTCCTGGAAGCTTCTGCTGATCAGTAAATGCCACAAGTTCCACTCCCTGCTGTCCAGTTGAGCTCTCACCATGGGAGGAGAACAGAGAGGAGGAGAGCAGAGGAAAAGAGACACTTTCTTTCTCACTCTCCTCTTAGGAGACAGCTGGCTGTTGGCACTCCACTTTCAGGCATCCACTGTGAGTCAAATCCATTAGACCATTTCAAGTCTTGGAGCTCAATGAGGGGCCGTCAATAGTCCATAGGCTTCACCATTTTACTGATCTTTGAAGGAACATACACTCTTTCAGCAGGAGTTCTCTGCAGTTTTATTTGTTGAGCATGGCACCCCCCAACTCTCATTACATGGTGCTGCTTTGTCACCCCAATGTTAACAAGAAAAATTGCTGCAGTTGTGTATTGAAGCATTATTCCTGTCTTGCCTCTGCCACGGGGGACAGCTTATGAATTAATGAGATGTCAGCAGAGATGTCATGTCTTTATCCACTCAATCTCTCCAAAAGAAAAAAACAACCTCTATGGAGGAATTGATATAACATAGCACCATGATTCTTGTCTGTCTCTGGTGGCTTGACTCAGGGGGCCTCTTTAAAAAAGCTTGCTCCTTCTGTTTTGTTAGGGCACATATACATCCTCAATAAAAGAAGCAGAAATAAATCAGTGGATCGTACTGTCTTTGGTATCATAATCGAATAAATCACTGATTCAGACTGGTCTAATCTCTGCATGTGTAGCAGCTCTTTGTGTAGGCCTATAGTTGTTCAGGGTTGGGATGTGATTTTGTCTGTATACTGTATGTGGCTAGAAAACCTGTCTTACTTGGCTGTTGTGTAAGTGTTGCATGTCTCTCCTTCTATTTAAGATCTGGTTAATCTTCAAGGCTTTTGCTGTAAATGCTCATTGTGTGTGCGTGCACTGTTAGTCTCAAGGTTAGCTTTTTTTTTTTCAACTTTATTGCAATTAGCAGCAATGAACAGGCCATAAACATTTCAGAACAAAATCGCCTCAAGAGTGGGTTTTACCTGACATAAATGTGCATGTGGATGAAGATTCATCAAACAGAATTAGAAGACACACAGCTACCCGTGTGTACACCCTTTATGATTATACACATACATCCATACATATACACATGCATTCATACATACACATAAACATTACTCACATGCATACATATATGCACATTACACATATGCATACCTACATGCACATATATACATAAATCCACAAAGAATTAAACCTTAAAATAATACAAAAAAAACCCTTTTCTAACCAAAGTAATCAATAACTAATGCTCATCTCCTTTCGAAAACAGGGAGTTTTAGTTGTAGCTAAGCTGTTATGTACTCCATCATGTAAACTTGTTTGTCTTTTTGCAACCACTGAACAGTCATGGGAGGCAAAACATGCAGTATATAACACTTGTTTGTAGAAGATTAGCTTATTTCTGAATATACATGCCCTCCACCTTAAAGCTTGCCACAGTCACCCCAAAGCTAAAAAAAACCTGGACTTGACCCTGACTCCCCCAGTAACTATCAACCCATTTCCAACCTGCCATTCCTGCTCAAAGTCCTGCAGGCAGTTGTTGCCGCTCAGCTTGAATCCCACCTTGAATCTAATTACCTCTATGAGCCTTTTTAGGCTAGTTTCCGCTCAAAAGGTAATTAAAATTAATATTTTTACATAAAACACGAGAGTGGTATCAATCTTCTTACTCTCAAATTGTTCCCACACATTTTTACCTGTTCATTTTCCATAACTTTTCCATAATCTTTTCCCCATTTCCATGACTTCATTTAAGTACTGTAAAACTTCAATTAAAAGCCTAGTCCCAATTAAACGCCTAGCCCCTTTTACTAGTCCGGTGTTGGCTACACACTTCAACAAATGAAGGCCTGTCTCAATTTCCAGGTTTTTTCATGACCGTGGGAAACCTGTTTAAGAAAGAAAATATATATTTTTTCTGCAAATGTCAAACTATTCTTTAAAGCACTCATCTGACAACATCTATCTGGTATGGTAGCCTCTCTATTGTTCTTGAATATGATGTTTTTAAAGAGTTTTAAAATTATTTTTGGCTTTTGACTTTTATTTGATAGCACAGTTGAAGCATAAAAGGGGAAGAGAGAGGGGATGACATGCAGCAAAGAGCAGTTGGCTGAAATCAAACTCACGGCTGCTGCAGCTAGGACATAGTTCCCACACATGGGATGCCAGCTCCACATGCCGAGTCACTGGGCACCCAGAATGATGTTTTAAGCCACGCGAGCGGCAAAGCTTTAGGGATGGCAATGTTGGTCCATCTGTTGGTCAGGTTGGTCCACCACTTTATTTAAGACTGAAATATCTCAACAACCACGGACTGGATCACCATTAAATTTGGTACTGATCCCCAGAGAATGACCTTTTATTTCAGGCCATCAAATCAAAATTTCCTTTAGTCCAGTACTTTGTTTTGGTTGCTAATTAGCAAATGTTAGCATGTTAACATGCTAAACCAAGATGGTGATCATGGTAAACATTATACCTGCTAAACATCAACATGGCAGCTTTATCACTGGGGGCATGTTAGCATGCTGATGATAGCATTTAGCTCAAAGCACCACTGTGCATAAGTAGGTACACTCTACCAGAGCCACTAGCATGGCTGTAGACTCCCTGTCTTGTTGAAAACTTTACCTAAAGATAGAGGGTGATGTCTTAAAAAAATAAACTAGAACACCATCTTATCTCCAGTACGAACCACAACATCTGTTTACATTGCCAGGTGAGGAGTTGCCCCAGAATATAATGCTCTGCCAGCAAAACTTTCTATAATGTACTGTACCTTAGGCACAGAAAAGTACTTTCCACCCTTCAGAAGTTGCTCTGTACTCTGTGTCCTTCAGTCATGTGCCTTTCGTAGTGCTTACGTCAAGGCTTTATGGAGCAATTACAATGTAATCAATTTACTTTCTGTGCCAGCAAAGGGAGGCATAACCCCTCATATCTCATCATGTGGGGTTGTCAGTCAAAATTCTTTGAGAAAAAGGAGTTTTGATCTTTGTTTATGTATATGAAGTGTAATATATTTTACGCTGCCTGGATCTATTTTAGTCCATTTGCTTCTGCACACAGCAGTGTCTGTGGCACAAATGCATTTACACAGCAGATACATGTTCTGTCAGGGATTAGCAGTTCTACGCCAGGAGGGTATTAGCTGAGTGTAGTAAGCAGACCTAATAATTATGAGTGTGTGGCCACTGACAGGTCTTGTGTGTGGTGGCATCAAATTAAGTGGCAGGATTATCCGGCCATGGTTCATCCGCTTGCTGAAGCAGTCGTAGAATAACCTGCTGGTCTCAAAGTGTTATATGATAATAGTGGATTCCTTTATGATATGGTAACACAAAACAATGTTTATCAAAACAAGTATTAAACATCTTGCTTTGAAGACTTTTAGCATGTACTTTTCTATTCAAAACTTTCTGATGAATCCTGAGTATGGTCTGAAAATCCTTCCACAATGACAGTCTCTTTAGCCAACACCACTAGTCATCTTTCAGCTGTCCTGGTATTTTCTATAAATGTAATTGGCTGATATACGCAAGTGTTTTGGGATCCATCTGCCAACATGGCGAAGGGACAGAATAAATTGTTTTCTGCCTCTGCGTGCTTGTGTTTAATGCTGCTATTGTATTGATGCCTTGTGTTAATGCCTTGTCATTCTTTTAAAATGCTCTTGACCCTGCCTGCTGGCTGCTGTGCATCATGTGAGATTAAGGTGATGCAGACTCTCTCACTCAGCTGAAGAAAATCCACTTCAAGGTCAAGCTTAAGATCAACATATATTGAACAGAAACCCCTGCAAGGACCTACAACTTTGCCTTTTCCCAGTTTCAGTCGAGGCTCAATGAATTTATTCATGGGCTAACCACACCGAGGAGTGGAACTTCATTCCCTAAAACTCAATGTAATGACAAATACTAAATTTTCTGCTTTAAGTCACAGATTCACTAATAAGCAATAAACGTTTGCATGTAAGATGTTGTACTGGAGTTAAAGTTATAGCAGTTGAAGTGTCGGTTGAATTTGAAGTGTCTGTTAAAGTTTGAGAGCTGAAAGCTGTTGAAATTTTAGTTTCAAGTTAAGCCGTGCAGGCAGCTGAATTGTCAGTGGTGTATGTAAACACTGAAAGTAGTTGAATTGAATGATGAAGAGTAAGGGCTGAAAGCAAGGGAAATGTCCAACACATTCTCACTCCGACCTTGTCACATATCGACGTTTGGTCATGGACTTTCCACGTCGACAAATGACATGCAAGGTACCTTGGGTGCGTTGATTGTTGACGTTCTGAGAAGCCGTGTCAACTTCAGTCGATTCCATGCATTATGAGATTTCAAAATACACCTCCGCTTTTACAGGAAATGTAAAGTTTGCATAATGTCTTTTTCAAAATAACTGCAGTACGTCGGTACAACACCAACGTTTTTTTTCTTCAACAACAAACACACATAGTTACTTTAGCTAGCACACGCATGTGGTTGGGTTTAGGAGAAAAGAACAGGGTTTGGCTTAACAATCGTATGCAGAGGGAACACCGACCTCTCGTGAAAGTTTGTGGTTGTTGGACCCATCCACCGCCCCTCCCACCTGTCCTTCTTGGACTTTCGCCATCTTAGCTTACATTGTTGTCCGGCTGCATTTCCCTCTGATACCTCCAGGCATTGTTACACAATATAAGGGCGATCGGCTGCATATCATACCAACATGCAAGGGCAGCTTTTATTGTCAGTGTCTGAAGTCACTGCCCAAGCGCTGGTATTTGACGACTTCAGAGTGAGACTGGGTTGAAATGTCAGCTATAGAGTCAGCAATCAGACTGGTCTTATGCATTGTTTTTACGTTTTCCTACAAAAGCTATGCACATAAATTCATACATATCCTACGTAAACATGAGCCAGTAATTTGTGTACACTCCACATATTTGGGAAGGCTGCAATCACATGACCAAAGCACTGACAAGACCAAAGAATATAGATGGAAGCAGTCCTGTAAGGGCAGAGGTTGGGGTAGTGGATGTGTCACAAAATATAGGACTTTCCTTGGGAGACTGGTGTTCAGAAATTCGAGAGAACTTTGAGTTGTTATAAGGTACACTGTCATCATGTTTCTTTTCCTAAACCTAACCACAGTAACTATAAGTTCATAACATTACACCTTTGTGTGCCTATTTTTGTAGGATATCATACAAGTTGTTGTACAAGGATATGTTGCAGAAATGAGAGTAGCTACAATGCTGAATGAACCGTAAACCATAGACTGTATATATAAATGGACAACACATCTCCACTACCTCCAACTGTACAAAAATCAAGCCAAAATATCCCGGAGACAGCCCCTGCCATCTTGTGCTGGTGATGGTATTTGGAGCCAGAGTCTGTGCAGTAGTGACTTCCACAGCATCCAGATCCCACCTACATACCCGTCCGACCAATCATAAACAGTGCCACTGATAGTGAGCACACCAATTGGCACACATGTATCAAAACCCCTTTTTATAGCATTAAATACCTAATTAAAACCAAACTGATCAGAACACTAACACTTGAACATACAGCAGCTTGATAAGAACTACCTAAAAAGACAGAAATCATTTTTGGTAAAAAAGTTATTTGACCTGAAGTTTGAGTTTTTAGTTTGGCTCATGTTCTCTCCGCTTACATGGAGGTGGCAGGCTTTATGATCTATACTACAGCCAGCCACCAGGGGGCGATTCAGATGTTATGGCTTCACCTTTGGGAGGCTCTCATGTCGTCCATCTTTATATACAGTCTATGCTGTAAACAAAGAGGGTAATCAAAATTTCAGTTTAAGTGTAAGTACTGTTAACGGTTAAGGTCTCAGTTGGAATGCAGGCAGTGACAGCAGCTGCACTGTCAACAAAGAATAAAAATCAGTTGAAGTGTGAGACGTAGATGGTGAAAGTAGCTGAGTTGAAGCAGAAACGCTAAAAGCAGCTGAATTATTGTTGAAAGCATTTTAAATGTCAGTGATGTAGTCCTTCCTGAGCTGAACAATGTCCACTTTGGGGTCTACCTTAAGAGCTGCTGCAGCAGTTAATTTGTCAGTTGAATTTGAAAAACTGAAAAAGGCTTGAAGTGTAAGAGTTGAAAGCTTTAAGTTGTTGTTATCAGCTGAAGCCCTGTAGGCAGTTGAGATTTTTAGTTTGTATGTGAACACTCCCACGTAAAGCCTATGATATACAAGTTTAAAAATCAGTTCAAAAATTAGTTAAACAGAAAACCTGCAAAGGCCTACACTTTCGTGTTTCCCCAGTAATATCTCAGTCAACGCTCAATGAATTTATTCATAAGCAGAACCCGGTGGAGTTGAACCTCTTTAGATAAAACAGAATGTGATAATCAGACAAAGTGTGGTGTATTTGAGCAGAAATTATTCAGTACGACATTACATGATAAACATTTCAGGACCTGGAGGTTTTCTTAATAAAGGAAATTTGTGTTGAAAAACAAAGATAACAGCCGCCTACTGTGAGGAGCTGGTCTTATATGTCTCGTGGTTAAAAAAAAAGTGTTCAAATAGCAGAGGAGTGAATCTGATTCTGATGTTTTTGCTTTCACCACTTGAGGAAGTGATGGTGTCTCATTTAAATGCAGGAACTGTCAACAGTCACATCTCTTTGATGTAAATGTTTGGTGCTACAGCAACAGGTCATCTGGATGAACTGATACTGAAAGTCAAGCTTAAAGTGCTGTAGTTTTAGTTTAGGCTGCACTCACTTGAACTGGGCCATTGAAAAGCCGATATGACGAAGCATTTTTCTCCTCCGACAGCCTCGCTGTCTTTAGTGCAGGCACTGCACCTCACAGCAGCAACAACAAAGCAGCGAGTGGGTTATCTTCTGCAGTCAGCTCAAAAAAGAGTCAGCACACAAAAACACAGACACCCACGCAGTTTCATTTCTTTTCTCAAGCGCCCTCCCTGTGACCTTCACTGACTTTAGACATTTCACTTTTTTGGCAATTAGCTTCCCCTCTTCACTGTTTGACCACGGTGAGACTGTTATATCTGATCAGTGATTCTCTCTCCTGCACCCACTCGCTCCGCATTCCCTTCCCTCCCCTCTCTTTTTCCATGCACATAACCAAAGCCAGGAATGCACTGTGACATTAAGTATCACAATTTTATTACAAAAATTAAATTTCTTCATCTCTCAGTTTTGCCATGCTTGGAGCATATAACAATACAGTAAAAAACCCAGACCCAGAGAAGATAGTAAAGCAGATTTCAACAATGCTTTCACAGCACTCTGTCATTCATGCTGTTACTATACACATACTGTAACATTCCTAATACAGAGTAGTACAAACACCTGCCAAAACACGTCATGTTAGATAACAAACTGTAATTAAATTACATTTACCAGAGAAACAAGAAACTCAACCCAGCTCAGAAAAGAAAACAGAAACCAATAAACATTGAATTTGCAAATGAAAACATACTGAATGTGCTGAATATTTGTACCAGCCCAAGGCACCCAGGCTTTGTAGCAATGTTGGCAAGTTAACGACATTCTTACAGAAATACTTGAAGCGAACAACGATTACAAATTGACTTGTACCACAGTCTGACTTTGCAGTGTCCTTCAACATACCCTCCTCTCCTGGTGATCTCTTCGTCAGTCACAGTGCAAGTTCCGGAGGGGTGGGGCAGAGTGAAGGAGAACAAGGGGATGGTGGTGTTGTTTGGGGTGGGGGGTGTTCGCAGGGAGCTGTACCGCGTCAGACATCACTTCACAGCGCCAAACACTGACAAGAATTGGATGGACAGCGTAATCTCCCACTTTCCAGAGAGAAGGGGGTGGGAGCGGTTATGTAATTCCTCACTTGGATTGTGAATTGTCCAAACATAAGGCGCAGATTGCCAGCTGCCAGTCCAAGACGAAATAAGCCAAACGAAAAGCTTAGGTGTGCTTTCAACTGAACGTCCGAGAAAACAAAGGAGAAACAGATACCAATACTTTCTCACTGAGGTTTCCAAGACGAATTAGATTTTTTTTTTTCCTCAAGATGAAGTGTTGTTTTGCACATAAATACCTAAGAATGATAGAAATCCCAGATTTAAGCTTACCAATAACTCAGATAGTCTCTAACAAACGTCAAATGAAGACAAGAACGACAAAAGCTCAGAAATACAGAGAGGCCTCTCTTGAATGTTGAAATGCAGTTCAGTTGAGTGAACGGCAAGGCTCGAAGGTCCATTTGGTTGCTCCGCCAAATATTTCGATGTTGCTCTCTGTCCAGGAGAAGACGTTGCCAGCCGGTGCTTTGCTGTTGCAGGTTGCCAAGTTGTAGATCTCAGCAATTGAAAGTTTCCTATTCCAGATATTTAAGTTTGCTAGTTCACCAACGAAAGCTTGTGTCGCGTCAAA
The DNA here is from genome assembly GCA_029783705.1 of Chaetodon striatus. Taxonomy (NCBI): domain Eukaryota; kingdom Metazoa; phylum Chordata; class Actinopteri; order Chaetodontiformes; family Chaetodontidae; genus Chaetodon; species Chaetodon striatus. The sequence goes on along the minus strand of JAPZEB010000020.1, from coordinate 34,555,601 downwards.
GCCTCCTCCCAAAGTGTCCTGTGGAACAATGCAGACAGGAGTTAATTCTCAGTGCTACGAGTGCACATGAAAGCTTACATTAAAGTGTTGGTTATCTGATAAGAGAAGGAACCTTAAGTTGATGTCGGTTGGGGCATGAGATCATATATGATAAGATTTTGTTATAAATGATGGCACTTGAGAGAAGTTTTGTTCTTACATACGTCTTAATCCTGAACCCAGATGGCTGTCTCTAGTTCAACAAAGCCAATGTGACTTAGGAGCAAAAAGATTATCTTTATTTTGCAGAACTTCAGTCTGACCTTCTGTAAGCATGTATGACATGATTTTATTTAACTGAAATGCTTGAGTATATCTGAGTGTCTTTATAGTGGACATGACTTGCTCTGTGTAACAAACTGATTTTCTTAAATGTTTCCCTGTCAAAACTTAAGGCCAAACTAATGAAGCACTGTTTTTTTTTTTCCTAACCCTGGGACAATAAGTTCCGCGCTGCTTTGACGGAAAGCCTTAACCCATTCCGATTCCTGTCCATTCTAAGTGACATAACTTTTCTATGGAATCCACCCAAAATGCACAAACTTATTTGATGGGATTCCTATGAGCCAATCACACTTTTATACATCATCTAAAGTGGACTGCAGTAGAACCACACCCCCTTTTTTTTAACAAGCACAGCTGACCATGAGGTAAGGAGGAAGTACAAGGCACATTTCAGTCTATAAATCATATTGTTATAGTGCGTAATTTGTGTTGAATCTGTATTTAAAGTAAACATGACATGTTAAATTATGTATATATGTCACAATTTTACATGACAGATTTATAGTTTTTACTCAGGATTGTTTTTAAAATATCCAACCACAGACAGGGGATCTGAGTGTCGGCAGAAAATGAATAGAGAAATCCTGTTTAAATAGGAAAGTACTGTTCTGATTTGATTTTCTAATGATAAAATCATCTTTTAATGCACCCTGTTTATTATGTATACAGAATATTCATCTCAGAAGATTTTCTACATATTGCTTTGTGGCGATACCTAAGACATGAGGTTATTTTGAGTGGTGATGACAAACATATTACAAATTATATATCCAATGTGTTTTAAAGCATCACTCTATTCATTGATTGATTCATTAACCATTCAAGAAATATAAATAATCTCATGTTTTTTTGTTGAAAAAAGGTCAGTTAAAACCATTATTTCAGATTTTTACTATTGGGTGGTTTCTACGTTAAGATTCTTCAACAGAAGAAATAACTCATAATATGGTATCCTCATCAAAAAGTCTTTTTGATAATGATTTATGAGTGCATTTAGAGTAGAAATCTGTCGATACAATATTTCTCATTTGGAACATAATTTGGTTCTGAGTGGATTAACTGGCCACCTCTTCAATGTCTCCACAATTTCATTTCATAAACATCCCCACCTTTTAAATTTGTTTTAAATGACATGCACCAGGATTACAGTGCAGGAGCTGCAATCACTGATGTGAAAAAAAATATCCACCTGCTCTTGTCCCAGGACCAGCACTCCCTCTGGTTTGATGGGATGGTACGGTGCCAGATTCTCTCCACTGTCCCGCATCACTCCGTCCTGGAAGGCTTCCCACATCCCGTCACGGGTGGTCCACGTGATGCAGAGGTGATGCCATTTTCCATCATTGATGAGGAATGGCAACTTTGCGACCTGCGGCAGAGAGGTTGCAAAAATCATGACTGTCTCTCCAGTTAACAATCTTCCTTTCACACTTTAGTAGCAGAGTCACTCCCTGCCTGGAAACTCAGCGTTTCCACACCTTCTCTTCCTCCTGTTGAATCACTTCCCCTGCCACATATCCTTTCCTCTATAAAAAGACCCTCCTTTGCTCACCTATTGTTTTTCCATTTTCGGTTTTGGCACAGAGAAGTTGATAGTTTACTCTGAGTCATCCAAGCACAAAGTAGTATAACTTTTTCTTACTGTTGCACCCACTGTAAGTTGTTCTGCATATTAACATGATACGTGTAAAAGCAAAAAGCCACCCTGCAGGGGAAGGAAAAGGGAGAAATCATTCCTTATCCAAGATAATCAGTTTTCAGTTACCTTGTCATTTATGAGAATCTCCATAGGGTTGTTCCCCCACTCAATCAGCACCAGCTCATTGGACTGACCCGGGACAGCATATGAGAAGGGTGTCCCCACGCCAGGAGAGGCGTTGGACTTGATCCACAGACACACACTGAAGGAGTACATCTCAGGAAGGCTCCTCTTGGCTTTGGCGTACATGTAGTTGGTTCTCAGGGGGAAGGTGAGCTGAAACTTATCTGTAGGCCTGGTGTCTTTACCTGCAGGTCAAATGTCATTATAGAGTGTCAGCATTCTGTTGGTGTATTAAGCTGAGGAGGGAAATTCATAAATCCACGTACATGTTTACATACATGAACTCCTGATGAAGATTATGGGATTTTTCTGATTATATTTAAGTCAGTTAATAGAAGAAATTGAATAAAAACAGCTCGCCAATAGATTTCTTTCTTTTCTTTTTAAAAACAATTTGAAAATAACCGCTCCCTGATTAAATATGAAACCGTTTTTTCAATGATTTTCTGTGTTGCCTGTGTAGGAGGGTTCTGTCTCCTCCCTTTCTCGCACATAACAACATACGCACGCGCATTTGCACACGCTAAAAAACCGAACAAGCCTTGATATATGCTCGAAAACGCGCCAGTGCAAGGCGCAGCCTGCAAAGTTTCTCTGCCTATGACCTTTGTATTTGCATATAGGCTCCCGTGCAAGTTAGACAGTCAGGTTTTGGCTTTGAAAAACATAAACTCAGCGAAGCAAAAGTGCTAACAGGTCTTGAGATATGCAAAGCAATGCAGCTCTCCTCTCCTCCCTCACACTCTCTGTGCGCAACGTGATGGTTGCGGCATTGTAAACGGTTCCACATGAATGCTGTGATAATAAAGATTTCTATTTGTTTTCTTAACACCGTTGAGATTCCTCTGAGCTTCAAAACCGATTAAATCGCGCCTAATCTCGTTTACAACTCCCGCGGAGCCAAATTCAACGCCGTCAAAGTGCGCGCGCTCTGTTCGCCCTGAAAATCCAAACGCACCTTTCTCCAGGTCTGTGATCCGATGGTGCAGAGAGGTGAGCGTGGACTCCACTCTGTTCCGCTGCTCGGTGTCGTTCCTGGAGGCAGGTTTGGTCTCCTCTATCGTGTTGACCCGGGACAGAACCTGCTTTTCCATGTCGTCTATCTTGTTTTGGAGCAGATCTTTCAGGCTGTTCCCCTGCACGGTGTTGTTTCCTCGGCTGTATTGCTGCATTGGACAGAGGGACACAGATACTGGGTTACAGGAGCACAAGAAATACTTTCTCTGGTGTTAAACTCCCTGAAACATGTCCCCTCTACTCTATGTGAAGCTTGTGGCTGTACCCTAACCGTGTTTCTTAGGTTATATCTGTTTGTGTGTAGCTTATGCTCTGCGCCACATTATCCAAAAGGCAGCTGCCCTGTTTACTTTGCATGACGCTTCTCTCCGACACTTAACTAAAACACATGTTGTGGCTCCATGCGGGCAGCCAGAACTATATTGCAGCAGTGTGTCAGAGGCTTCACCCCCACTATAATGAACAACCAGGGAGGCTAATTTAATTAACTTTTCACCCTTTCAGCGCTGCTCTCCTCTGATTGCCTACCTCTAGATTCTCCAGTCTCTGTTTCAGCGTCTGTAAAGTCTGTCCCAGCTGAGCCAGAGTGTCCGTGGTGCCCCGGGATACATCCCCCATCGTGTTCTTCGACCCCGGCCGTCTCCCGCCGGGTCCCGCAGCCGCCGGGAGGCTCTGGCTCTCGCAGCGGCTCAACTTGGACGTTAGTTCCCTGATTGTCTCCTTTTGGTTCATAATGGTCTCCTTTTGCTGTAGCACGGTCTCCCTCAGCTGCATGACCGTGGTCTTCAAGTCCTCCGCCGGCCCGCTGTTCTGCATCGTGGCCGCGCACAAGTCCATATCCTTGGGCACCGACGTGCAAATGAACTGCGTCTGTCCGAAGTCTTGCGCGGAGTTCTCCAAAACAACCAGGCAAGAAAGTAGAAAAAGTTTCCACGAGAATCCGTCCATGGTTCCAGTCATGTGTCGCGGCTTGAAGAGAGTGACTGAGTGTGTGTGAGTGTGGTGTCTCTGAGGTTTCAGCACCACGGAGCTGTCCACTGAAGCTGTGAGCTCTAGTCGCTGAGTGCAGTTTATATAGCGGACACAACGCAGCGCAGATTCACTGCATCACTGAGGGGAGGCAGCTGGTTCTGCTGTACCTACAGAGTCCAGCCCCTTATTTAAGATCGTCCCACTGTTTACAAAGCACCCACACAGTCAGGCTCCTCAGCAGCACAGAGCTCCGACACTGTGTCAGTGTAGTAAAGGAAACTGTAGAATATTAGAGTAGGTCTACTTTGAAGGTGCAAACACACATGATGTAAACTCACATTATCATAGGACGTTCTTATATCCTTCATTTGACTTCATTAGGGCTGGAATAAGCACTGGGATGTTTTACTTAAGTATAACAATAATCTACTCTTTTACAGGCAAAAGTCCTGCCTTCAAAAATGGCCTTTACTGAAATTGCTGTACGCAAAGTTTGTAATTTACATAAACTTGAAACAAGAAATTAAAAGCAGGTTTAACCTGCTTCATACAAAAAAAAAGATTTTGATAAACGATTGATTTTTTGTTGTTGTTGTTGAAATCACTCATTTTTTTCTGCTTTATATGATACAATAAAATGTAGGACTCATGATTAAAATGACTTTATAGAGAGGCAAAACAAACATTTTTAAAGCTGATTGTACTTTTATCAAAATTTCCCAAAAATGGAAAAAAGTAAGTTTTAACCATTAAATGTGGTGGAAGTACACTCTATAATCTGTTTATGGGGTTTGTCAATAACACTTACAATAAAGATGCTGTTCAGCATAAAGAAATTGTTTGTTTCATTTAAGTGTTTTAATCAGCGGACAATTTATTTTAAGAAGTTGGTCAAAATACTAACATTTTGACTTTATTTGAGTAGGATGAAATCAAAATAAATAAGTTAAAATAGTTTGACCATTAAATATCAACACGACTTTTTGTTAAATGTTAAATTGGTTCAACTTAATTTAGTTTTTCTGGGTCCAAGCAAATCATGTACTGGACTAACTGAGTTTATCAAATTACAAAAGACTCATAGGATTTACTCAATAAGGCGTTACAACTACTCAAAAAGATGCATGCAAATTGTTGCCTTTTTCTAAGTTGAACCAGTGGATTCCTTTTTAGAGTGTAATATTAAAGTAGGATGTTACTCTCTGATTTGAAGTGTGGGTATAGTAGCATTGTAGCATACAATGCAAATACTCAAAGTACCACAAAATTACAAAACTATGTACATTTTGAGAAATTTCATAATCTTTCACTCACAAACGAAAACTTGAATTCATTACCAATAAAATTCATGCGCAGGGATTTTCAAGTATTATATGGCGAAATTGTTGGTCCACCTTAAATCAAATCTGCGCCCCGTCTTCCACAGGAGTCTGTCCCACGGAGTCCCCACCACCACCACCACCACCACCTCTCTCTCACACACCGTAAAATCACCCACCCAGACCCCGCGCCGAGGCACGTGGTTTTACAATGCTTGCTTGTCGATGAGGTCACACTATAACGGGCTACTCACGATTGCCCAAACACGTAGGAAGAGTTTCATGTGGCCTACTCTATTCTGAGAACCCGTCGTTTTTCGCAGAAGTGTGTGAATGTAGCTACAGACTGTGTGTGGTGTCTTCCACACCTCAGAGCAGCAGTGAATAGAAGGAGGTGTCGATTGTCGAAGGAGAACAAAGTTTGGGACGCTGTAGCCTACACACAGTCTGATGGAGATGCTGTGCGCTGACGGCGGTTATGTTAAACTCCTCACTGGGAGATGGAGGCGCTGAAAGGCACGTCAAATGTTTCCGAATTATTAAAAAGAGCGTTACGCAATCACCCCCCGCGGCTTTCGCAGTAATAAATTAGACACACATCGAGGGAAGAAGGTCAACACTCGTAGGCTCAGGCTACAGGGATCATACTGGGATAACAAGTCAGCAATGATGGCAGTGACAGAGGAAGGACACAGGTGTGTGAAAACTGCTTTACTGAAAGTGAACTTCATGTGAACTTCAGATCGATTTTTACAGTGCAGGGAAAGGATAAGTTAAAAAAAAAAAAACAGTCAATGGGTATAATCAATATAGATATAGGTAATCATCTCTAAAGTAACACCTTTCAGAGTGCATCCAAAGTTCCCCCTGAAGCAATGTAAAAGAATAACGATAAGAGAATAAATGTATCCCTGCAATATAAGTTGTTCTTCCCCAGATTCTCTTTAATCTTTGCTCCTTTTGTAAAAGACTTCTTCAAGCTTTTAAAAACTGTTCAAATGAAGCAATGTGAGAAGGACACAGCACTCATGTCCCATCACTCATAGCATCTGTGACAAGAGGTGCTGAGCAGAGATTGATCACATATAAGGGTCACAATCCAAGAAGGTGAACCACTACTTTAAAATACAGTAAAGGTGTGTTTTATGTGGAAATGTGTGACGCATTTCCTTTTCAACCAGCTCTGATTTTTTTTTAATATTTTCAGGTTGGCTACAAGTAAGACATTCCCTGATAATGCTATATATACACATGTATCCGGGTATATATACATATCTAAAGTCCTTTACACAACAATATGAATCACATATAAACTCTCCATCTCTTTTTTTTTACTAAGGTAAATGGGTTATATGTATAGGTTGATTGTGAGAAAATGGGCCTCTTCTACATAGAGGCAGGACACTTTGACTTATTGGTGGATTTTGCACCTTGTGGTTGTTTTGTGTCTATTTGTCATTATTTTGAGTCTTTTTTTTTGTCATTTTGTATCTCCTTGTGGTTTTTTGTGTCTGTTCAAAGTTGTATTGTGTATCTGTTGGTAATTTACTGTCTTTTTTGGTTGTTTTGTACCACTGTGTAGTCATTCTGTGTCTCCTTGTGGTTGTTTTGTGTCTCTTTGTGGCCATTTGAGTTTCTTCCTTGTCAGTACATGTTTATTTGTGTGACATTTTGCAGATGAAAGCAAGAGGGGCTCTGACACTTTGGGCCCCTGGGCCTGTGCCTGGTAGGCCCATTCAGTAACTATGTGTGTCAGTATTCAATTTAGAAGCCCCTTTATTTGAAATAGTGAGTAGGCCCACCTTTACTTCATCTTGTTGTGTGTCCTTGTTACTTGAACCCTAATATTAGTAAGAAGTACTGTGGAATACAACTAAAAGTCCAGTACAAATGTCTTTTTCCCCCTCTGCCAGTAACAGTGGGCTGTATTAACAGTCACCAACCACTGCACTGCCTGCCCTGTATGAAGTCTTTAAAGTCACAGGTTTGATGGCACCTGAAGAGTTACCACCTGCTCTGACACAAAGGACTTCTGTTACCCTGTCACATCAGTGTGGTAGAGCACTGTGTGAATCTGTGCTGTCAAACAGAACCCTGCAAACAAATGTGGATTCCAAACATTTTAGCAAGCCTTTCATTTTGTACTGTCGCATTTTGCCTGTCAAGAGTTTTTTTTTTGTTTTGCATGACATTGCTGCAGCCGCTGGCTAAGATGGGATGAAAATTGACCCAGCAGTCCACTTTAATTTGTTTAATTATCGATCCAGTGTGTTGTAATCAGCAAGGTGCCAAGCTGAAGGCGAGGAACAGCGTGTATAACAAATGGTTAATGGCAGAGCCTAATTGCCGGGGCCCAAGACAAGCATGTAACAAATTTCCCTTATCTCAGCACATGAACATTAAAAACCAAGCAATACTTAGTGCTTGCAGCCTTAGCGGATCAACAAGTCATGTTCATTCGTTATCTTCAGCAGCAGCAATACAATGCTCGTTTAGCAAATGTGGCAGTTTTCAATACTTTTGATGTGCAGAATTTAATGTTAATGATCTAAGCTGAGATGTGTTTCCTCTGGAAGAGAGCCTACCACAGATACAGTCAGGTTACAGTAAGGAATGTGCAGTTTGCCACAGATATATCTGTTCAATATTCATCTGCGATCCCACGCATAAAAAAGTGCTGCAGCGCCATATGTTAAGCCATGTCCCCTCATTCTCACCATGTGCTTACCACTACTCTGCTGTACTGTAACACTGAGAAAAATTGCATTAGATGTCAATCAGCTTTTGCTGAGTTTCCCAGAGTCTAGCTAATCTAATTTGTCGCCAGAAACTTTGGAAAGTGTGGCACTGTTGCAGGCACACGCATATCATAACTGACCTGTTTCTTTTTCCACTTCTTCCAGCGTTCGGAGTGTTTGGACCACAAGGTCAGATCTACGCATGCATCAGCCAGCAGGTTGAGCTGGACTCCAGGGACTGGTGTGGAAAAGGGCTGAAATCCATAATGATCAGTCTCTCAGACTCACTGAATAATGCAAAGCTTTATAATAGAACCCACTCTCTAATGGCAGAGATAGATAAGAACAATTTCACACACTGGCAGCAAACTGCTTGCTTATTTATCCAGCCTCTGAGAGAGAGGGAGAGGGAGAGGGAGAAGGAGAGAGGTGATGCGGTGGTATTGTTTGTTAGGATATACCAACATAAGTTGTTGTTTTTTTAATGTGTACCACACTTAAGAAAAACACCTGCTTTTTTGGGTTGTTTTTTTTTTTTGGATCAAAATCCCATTTTATCCTATTTTTAAAGCTCAAATGAACTGCAGTTTTAATTGTTAAACCTA
>JAPZEB010000020.1:34489575-34500935 GCA_029783705.1 Chaetodon striatus | reverse complement strand
GCTGCATGGTGGTGTGTACCATGATGACATTTTGACTCGCCTCCACATCCTTTTCTGTACTCTTCTTGCTTTGTCAGATATGTGTCCTGTAGGGAGCTATGTGAAAAAAAAAGCAAACACTTGAAATCTGATCCTGAGCGGCCGGGCTGTGTTGCATTTGCAGATATTGGATTTGAATTGCATTTCAAACCACCAGCGAATATGTTTTAAATCCGGTCGGGAAAGATTGGATTTGATCATGCCTCTTTTTTTTTCTGTTGAGACTCTGTAACAAAATGTCTGTTTGGTAGATATGTGGTTTCAGTTGTCTGTCAGAGCACAGCCTCTGAGGGACAGGTTGAGGAGGATGGAGGATTCTCTTCTGCCAGTCGAAAGGGCAAGGCAGAGGGTGAAAAAGAGACAAGTTGGTGAGGAGCGCAGTAGTAGCTGGTCAGTCGCCTCAGCTTTATAGTGGACATCATCTTGTTGCTATGTTCCTAGAAACCAAAAATACATCTGATAATGAGGATGTTAAAGTAAAAAATAACAATGTGTGGCTGTTGATGAGATAGTAGAGAACTAAACGATGAGGTAAGAGGAGGTGGAGGAAGAGACGTCCCAGGAGAGAGCAGCTAAAGGAATGTAGGCTTGGGCTCGGTTGACCCTGCAGGTCAGCAGCAAATGGTGGTAGGAGTGCAGGAGGAGGAGTGGGAGGGTGAGAAAGCTGCTTCTTTTTATTCAGCCTGAGGATTCACAGCTCTGCAGCACTACACCGCAGAGTAGCGTTCGCCAACACACCTTACATAAACTGATGACAAAGCAATCAATTACAGCAGCTATTTACCTGCTTTGTCACCGTGACGAGAACTCTTGTAATAAGTTTGTTACAGATGGGTGGAGTCGCGAAACATTAGACAAAACAAATCTAAAAATCCATTTTGTCACATTTGCTGCGCTTTGGTTTGTGAGAGCGGTGTTGGTAACAGTTGAGCTGCCCAGAGAGTTTAGCTGTGCCAACCTGCCGTCACGAATCCATTTCTCTGTTTGCTTCTGTGCTCTTACATTAACTCTCATGGCCAGAAAACAGAGAGAGAAAAGCAAACACAGTCTTGGCTGCTGCCCACTCACTTTCTCCACCGACACTATGTCTCCCTCTTAAAAAAAACACATCTCCTTCTGTCTCTGACCTTTTTTTTCATCATCGTTTTCCACTTTACATCAAAGTGATATTTCTTTCAATCAGGGCTTTCATGTATCCATCCTAACTTTACCTCTTTGTGTTTGTTGCAGTCTTCTTTGTGTGTTTGTCAGGGTCTCAGCAGGTCCTTAAAACTAATAAAATTTTATAAATGTTAGGCCCCAAAAGTAATTAGATAGTCTTACATTTGAATTTGTTAGGGCATGATTGCCATAAACATTACCTAAATTCATTCATCTATCTTTTGATTTATCTTTATCAAAATGAGTTAAGCTCTTTGTCAAAGTTTAAATTTCTGATGTTACGCATCTTTAAAACTCCTAATACTGTCTTTTTACTTCATACTCACACTTACCTATTGGCAAAACTCACTCCCTCTAATAACAATATTCCCTCATAAAACCTACCTCTGCATGGGACTACATACATCTACATCTACATCAACATATACATATAGCTCACCTTTATACCAACCTGTAATCCTTGACTAAGAGAAGGATGATTTGTCAAAAAAATCAATCTAAAGTGGGTTCAAAGATTATCTTGAAAAGGTCTTAAAAAGCGTCAGATTTAAAGCCGCAGTTAGTACCTTTCATGAAAATTACTTTGTGTTATATTTCCACTATATTCTGACAGAAGTGCATGAGACAGGTGATCTGTGAAAACAGTCATGTCTCTCCTCATCTTCCTACTGCCTTTGATGGCATTGGTTGGAATCAGAATGCTGCGTGGTCAGCAACAACCAGTCAGAGCCAAGGAATCTCTAAAGCAGCTGTCAGTCACTTGATGAACTGCAGTCAAACTGTCAAACTAGGCAGCGCTGATCAAATATGAATCAAGATTCTGTTACCGTGTTGCCTATTTCTCACCGCAGATGTTTTCAGAAACATAGTTTAGTGTACATTGTACATTGCGGCTGGTTTACAAACTTTCTTGTTTTATAGCTAAGCAGTACACTAAAATGTGTTTCTAAAAACATTTGAGTTGAGAAATAGGTAATGCGCTAACAGAATTATGATTTATATTTGATCAGCACTGCCTAGTTTGACAGTATGATGGCAGTTCACAATCAAGCAGCAACCTCCGGGACTGAAAAATGAACCAACAAAGAAAGCCAAAAACTGCAGTTCCTTGAATGGCCACATGAGGCTGGCTCCAAAAGCAAGTAAATCACCCAAACATGGTCACTTCTGGCTCCAAAAAACCAAGTTAGTGACAGCCGAGGTGCCATACTTGTGGCTTCAAAACAGGAGTCCACTAAGTATTGGGTGATGCCACAGGCTGTTCTCTCAAATGAAAAGCAATGCACCCAAATTTGTTCATACCCCACGTATTCTGAAAGGCTACAATCCTGTGACCAATGCACTAATGGCAGTAAGTAAGGAAGCAGTCCCGAGCACTTGTAAGGAGGCAGGTTGGAGTGGTGGATGGGTCACAGAAATCTGGACTTTGGCCTAGGACTTTCCCCTGGAGTCACTTGTTTGGATCTGTGTGTACTTTGAGTGAAACAGAGTGAACTTTGAGTCATGTTAAGGTACGTCCTCACCGTGTTTCTTTTCCTAGACCTAACCTCTGTAACTTCACATTAACTACATAAGTGTAAGTTAAGAACTTAAGATCATTCATGGGGTGCAAATTTGTAGGATATCATTTGAACTATTGTGCATGCATTTTTTGCAGCATATCATACAAACTGTTCTCTGACAATTATGTTGGACATCCCAGTAGCTACGTCCATTATTTTTATGTGTTTTTTTTTTGTTGTTTTTTTTCTGTCTATGTTCATGATCAGTGATTGGCATGACTACCAGCTGCATTTGAGACTCTTCGACTTTGATTGGTTGTTTTTGTTCACATGCAGTAAGGTTTAGAAATGCCACAGGGCAATAGAGTAGGGAGAGGAGCCTGATTTTCTTCACAGGTGTTCTGTCTCATTTAATGGTGTGTGACTATAGTGTCAGTTTCAGCAAATATGACAAAAAGTTATTTTGTGTAAAGTTACTAACTATAGCTTGAGGTGCCTGATACCTGTAGACACCCTGGTGTGTGTGTGTGTGTGTGTGTTTGTCCCTTATCTTTGCACTGAAGGAATGTATTGAAGTCTTTTTGTTTCTTGCTGGCTTGGAGCTGAGAGCTCTCACAGTAAATGCAGATGATCTGACATACTGTCCAATAGCCTATGTGACGAGACCCGACGTTTACGAGCTCAGTGAACCAGATAAGGCTCATCTCAGAAAAACTTGCCAAACAGCACAACCAACACACTTTCACTAATTTTTACAAGTGTTGAATTTTTAAACTCGTGATTAAGACTATGCTCTGTCTAACATTCATATTAAATGTTTTTAAAATGTCAGTGTCCTTATCTTACCCACAAACTCTCAGCTTTTTTAGTCTCTCTCACACTTCTTCAGTTTCTTCTGTTGTACAATACTTTCAGTGTGAGTATTCCTCACCATCATCAGTTTATTTGTCAGCCGTCTTTGTTGTTGAGCTTCATCCACAGACAGTGTTTTTCTCTGCTGTCTGTGCTCTTCTTGAGTGGGGCTGTATTGTGTTGTATTATAACCCAGACTGGATTCACCTGTTTTTTTCACACAGACACATTGAGAGGCTAGAAGTTATTGAGATACCTCACTTAGCTTTCAGTTTCTCTTTGAGCTTTCCCTCTCAACATGTCTCCTCTGCTCTCCAATTCTCTTTCAAGCCTCTCCTGTTTTCTTTCGTTTTCTCTCTGCATGTCACCCTTTTTTGTCTCTTTCTCTCTCTGTCCTCGGTTATATATTTAGGAATCTAGTCTGAAATTCTCCCCTCTTGACTTGCTGGATGTTTGGTAGTCATTGAGATGAAAAGCGGCATGCTTGTCTTGTCAAATGGTCTTTTCAAAGTCACGCAGTACTTGCTGAACATGTTGCAGCTGCCAAACAGGTTTACACCACATCTCCGGCCAGCTAACAGTCATTTCTCCTTTGGTCTGTCTTTTTCTGTATCTTTGTGGTGTCCTCCATCTTTCTCTGTATCTAGCTCTCCTGCCTGGCTGCGAACCCCTGCTGTCCACTTCACTAACTGTCTCTGCATTTTGTATTAGTGAGCTGCAGCTCAAACGCTTTGTTTCTGAGGTTTTCTCTTATCACCCTGGAAACGCCAAACTGCACAGCAGAGGACGAGGACGAGTACGAGCGGAGAATGTCTGTGTAGTTGATAACAATTCAACGTACATTTTAAGCTTGCATAATGCAACATGTTTTCCATGCACTAGAATACTGAGAGACCATAACAACACTTGACTGTCCCTCAGTAATAACATTTGCTTGACTTTATTTTTCTGTAATAGCAGCAAGATGACTAATTTTAATCTGTGCCAATTTGGTCTTTTCTGTCTTTAACTAAATGTGGAAAATGAGAAGGTTGATGGCTACATTGGATTTTATCAGCAAAGGTACTTAACCCTTTAATGTCCTGCTCAATTGTTTGGTAGAGCACATTTTGAGTCACTATATCTTAATGAAAAATGTGTCGAATATAATTCAACCTGATTAAGCTATCTATCTCTGCAATTCGGTTTAGGTATGTTAAGCTAAAAAAAGTCCACTAGATGTCAGTGTGTCTTTAAATAGTCTGCCTTTGCAGTTCGAACTTCGAGGAAGTTAGTAAGAAAATAAAGTCATTCCAGACATGATGGCTCTGTTTGGTGGGATTTCAAATGTAGGCATATTCCTCACCATGTTATAGTTTCAGAGGTCTTCCTGAAGAGATTTATGTAACCTTATACAAAAAAATCTAATAGGGGGCAAATCATTTTTAAAAAACATGCTCTACCAGACGGCTGATTTGGCCATTTATGATAAAGGTAGTGAAGCTAAGCTAATGTAATTAGAATTGACTGTTTGCTAAGAAAGAAAAAAAAATTCTGCTCATTCATTGTTTTTAAATGATACATTTAATGTTATGGTGATTTTATAAGTATGATTTTGTACTGTATAAAGCTCAACCAGACAGTTGATTTGTCCTTTTATGGTAAAAGTAGTGGTGCCAACATAATACATGTACAATTTTTATCAAATAAAAAAAAAAAAAGAAAATTCACTGCCATTAATGCTATGTGTTTAATGTTATTCCATTATATATTTGATGGGGAAAAATATATATATCAGCATGATTTTTCACCATGTTTGAGATGTTTTCAAAGTACTGTAATGGTCAATATCTAGAATATATACATTGAAATAATACTATACTGGTAATACTAATAATTCCATGGTCACAAATTGATATTTGCTGGTATACCATAACATGATAACATACCATGTTACAAGCACTATACAGTACATGATTTGTAATTTTTTTTCTCTTTTCTTTCTGTTTTACCATAACCATGAAGGACCATCTCAACAATTTAAAAGGCATGGAGGATTTACCAGCCAAAATGTCCACAGTGCAAAAGGTCTACATAGACTGCATAAGCTTCTAGTGTATAGTGTGAATGTGCGGGCTGAGCTGTTTTATCAGACAGATTTTACTAACCTTGAATGACAGAGGGATCACTTCTTTTAGCTCGTGTTTTTATTAAGGGAGAGTCTGTGTGAAACTACAAGTAGATAAAAAGATAACACATTAATTAGCATCCTGCACAGAGCAGAAAGCAAGACACAAACACGTTAAGGGAATTTCCAGCAGTGACACACCCATGTAACTGGCGGCAACCCCTGTCTGGTAGAGTTAGTGAAACTGCCTTCACCACTCACTGACAACTGACAAAGTGCAGATCTGTCTTGTATGTTGTGTAATGGCCCTTTATTTTGGACACTGAATCTAGTAATTAATCTTGTTTTAATATCTCATAACAACCGTCTGTTTTTCAGCTCACTATTTTTCATTGGCTTCAAATCCAGAATGTTGCCATATTACTTGCTTTGAGACTAAAGGTGGATTCAAAGTTGTGTATTTGGTCTACGCAGAGCTTACACTGTAGCTTACTTAAGTGGCCCACAGTGTTCTGAGCATTTACACTTGTGAGGTGGTGTCTGTGTCGCTCTGCAGTTACAACTCTAAATCACTTGTTGACGGTGGGGTTCTGTAAAGTGCTGTAAAGTTTGATTGATTCAAAACACACCTAAAACACATATTAAATGTGGCTGTGTTACTCTTTTTTATAAACAAAGACAATATTATGTCAATGACATTGTCTTATTGCGTATTTCTTATGCAATACAACGCTAGGGCCATGACGCCGTCAGCACAGACTGCTGATGTGGGCTACTTTTTAATTTGCCAGAATGTGTCATAATGACAAATGCCTGTTTGAGTTTTTTTTTATCTCAGCTTCACCGGATCAACCGACAAAACCAGAAGTAGGCCTAATATTAGTGTAGATGAAAGTGTGACATAATGGAAGGAACACTTACACACTGTGAAATGGCCTTTTGAAATAATTGTAAGATTCTGAAAATTGTAATACTTGTATTTTTAACAGATGCTGTAGCAAAGATTATATTCTTATTGTACTTAAGGAATATAATGGTTCAAGTCATTTTTATCTAAAGGACTGTTGTATTTTTGTGAGATGTGACAGTTTTTCAATATCAGAAAAAATTCCCATGCTTGTCCTCGATAGAGATAATGATCATTGGTTGAAGTGTCTATATCAGGTGGAAAAAATCATGTGAGGATAATAACAACAAGCCAAAGCATGTGAGGATAACAATGTGTGGTCTTGTGCTGCTGCCAGAAATAGGGAAATGTGGTTTGGTCACATCTCGTGTGCCAATGTGTGCTGACAAAGCATGCACACTCAGAGTAGGAGTGAGTGGCACACACTGCCATCAGTTGAAGTTGAAATGTGAAAAAGATTGGCAAATAGATGCGGTTCATTTTCACACATTTATATTTCTGTTATGATTTTTGGAAAAATAAATACCTTGGCTGATTCAGTAAAAATAAGTTGACCCCTTCCTGGCTTTGGTGGTTGTAGAGCTTCACACTACCAACTCAATAACCAACACCACACCGCCCACTACATTATTCCCTCAGGGGACCCCTCACAGCTGCCAAATCATTTCAGTCCCATTTGAGTTTAATTGACGACCAGTGTGAGCGGGAAGCTACGGAGTGAATAACGCGGAAACCGTCTTAATGGTCTCCCCTCGCCTCTCATCATGCACTCAGTCCAATAGGAGCCACAGGGAAAACCATTTAGCCCACTGGAAGACTTATGGACAGCCCACCAATACATCTATAAACAATGTGCCTTTGAGGAGGACTACAGGTCACGGCTGCCATATGCTTTGGGGATATGAGAGGGAGCTTATTGATCATCTCCCTCACTGCTGCTGATCAGCTCGTAAATATCCCACTAAACTATTGTGTGGAGTCCTCGAGCCATCTTGTTTTGGTGGTTAGATGGATATTAACTTTGCTAAGTTAGGGATTGTGACCCAAAATGGGCTGCAGGTTTGTGGCAAGTGGGTCTTCATGTGAGTGGAAGAGGAATGTGTTTTATTGATCAGACCTGATCTCTTATTCTTTTTGAAGTGCTTGTGCTCTTGTTAGCTGTGAGCCGTGTTCAGTCAAAGCACAGTTTCTCCATCCTCCTCTGATGAAGGGATGGAGACAAGTTAAACAGCATGGCTTTTTTTTTTTCCAAAGTGTTTTTCCTCATCAGTAGCTGTGTGTGAAATGCACATTGTCAGACCTCCAGATCTTACACATGTGTGGTTGTCATGTTGCTCATCCTCAGCAGCTGGCAGCAATCTCCACATCTTGCCTCTGACCCATAACATTACTCTACTGGTATCAGTCTGCTGCTCGAGTACTTTTTTCTTTTTGTCTCTGACCTTCTCTGCTCCACCTTTTCGTTTATTAGCTCCTCTATTCATCTAATATGTATTTTCATTCCACTCAGCTCTTTCTTTCTTGATTTCATTTATTTCCCACTTGACCTCTGACATTACATGATGGACCGATCCACCTGAAGAGGGAGGTGGGGGGAAGTGACAACGGCTGGCACCACTATACCTGCCTTACAGTATAAGTAGTCTGTTGACAATATTGGGACCATGTGACTCCTAATCAGATCCCAACATCATCACCCATAGCTTGCAGCCCCCCCCATTTAGGTGTTGTGCATTTTTAATTTCATGGCATAAGAGATGCTTTTTTTAGTTTTATATCCTGCTGTGACCTGTTGTTGTTGCTTTTCAGGAAGTGTTTGTACAGTGTAATACTACTTGTACAGTGTTTGTAAAGTGTTTGAAATATTCATTGGTTTTTAATAATGATAATAGTTACCAAAGCTGCCAGTGTACCAAATGCTCTCAGTCCCCAGCCGGAGGATTTTATCTGTCTTTTGGTACAAGCTGGACCAACCCCACGCCAAACCATGACTCTTAAACTATGAGTATCAACGGAACTGAGACTTTTGTGTACCATTCAGCCACCAGCCAAATGTTGGTAAAATATGCAAGTGGCTGCTAGATTTGCTTCATTCATTAGCCAAAAAAAAAAGAATGGTAATCTATTGAGTGGTGAACAAAAAAGTTAATCTTCAACCCTGTTACAGTCACACCCCCAGTGACGTGTCAGGAGAGAAGAGAGTGTGTGTCAGGAATGAAATTATAAATGAAAATGCATGGTCAACAGTATATCAAAGGTGTGTCATAGGACAGGGAGAGAGCACTCCAGTGCTGCTTATTACCTGTTATCAGTGATGCTGAGTGTGTGTGGCATGGCACACACTCAGCATCCATTAAGGTGAGACTGGATGAAGACTATTAACATATTCTTTCTCTTACGTAATCTGACTGTTGTACATGTGTTATTATCACCTTTATAAAGTTGTTATAGCAGACCTGTTAGCTTGCAGTAGTTTGTTTTTGCATCCAGTTGACACAGAGCAACATTATCATTTATTTGGAGGCTTGTGTCTGACCTGATCAATGTTCACTTTTCCTTTTGCTCTGTTTTGGTATCCACCAGCTGCTCAGGGAAATACCAGGCTCTTTGGCTACGAGATGCTTTGCTACATTCACCAGCTAGTCTAGCTTTGTCTGTCTGCCATTCTATGGTGATGAAAACAACAATGCTTATTTTAAGGTACTGCAAAGAAAACATACTTATTCTATCATATTCCGTTTTTGCCATTATATCTCCTTGAATCCTGCACACTGGACCTTTAAACAAATATTACAAAGTTTTAAAATCTGCTGAGCTGAAGGGAATTCTCAGGCTTTTGTAAAAGCTTGTGAGAAAATTAAAAGAATCTTGCAAGAATTTAGAACATGGTCCATAGTACACAGATGTAAATAATAGCATTAATAATGACTTTATTCTATTTAAGGGAGCTTGTTCCAGGCCTCTGCTATTGTGCATGAAGCAGTGTAATGAATTGCGCTTTGCCACGCTGCTGTGTCCACCGTGACTCACCTCTCTGTGTCTGCACTCATCAAGCGTCGGTGTCTGCTGCGCTCAGAGACTAATGGAAAGTGCGTGTCAATTATTATTATTATTATATCCGGACTTTATGTGTTGAAGACCTTATTATACTAAATGTGTGTGCATGTGTTGGCACGGACCTCGTGGAGAGGATGCAGAGCAGGAGGGGGGCAACACAGGAGGCCAGGATGTGACTCAGCGGACAGAGATTAAAGATACACCACCCACCATTCATTTAGCTATTTTTTTATTCTAGTGATGTGTAAAAATGTTTGGCTGTGTGACTGCATGTGTGCGCCAATCCAGCAAGCTTCCAGTTGAGCAAAGTGTGGGCACCGGTGCATTGGTGTGTTGAAGGACAATGGTGCAAATTGGAGGCGGATCCAATCAGAATGTGACTTTCTGAATTTAAACTGTGGAGGAGCAGAGTGTTTTCAATGACAAAAAAAATCACCAGTCCCTGAAGACATTTTGGTGTCTATGTAAGTCTGAGTCACTTCACTCCCTGTCGCCCTGCCTTTTTCTCTATGCACTGATCATCCAGAGCTTATGGTCTGCATGTTTCTGTTCCTTATTATTAACACGGCCTACCCAGTCAGCTGTAGCTGAAATTTGACATTCAAAGCTTTTCCCCCTGTGCTGAGAGTTCAGAATTCTCTCAAAACTGTCACTCCCCAGACAAAAGGCCAATAAAAATGTGTAGTTTTTCTCATGTTATTCACACTGATTTGCCACAGCTTCTCCTTTGAGAAGGATTATGAAAAGTACAGAAATCATAAATTATTAATGAACTTTCCACATTAAGGTCAGACTAGTCAGTATTTTGAAATACGAAAAAATGCAGTACAATAATGAAATATTCCTCTGATCATTACGGCCAATAACCATGACGTCTGTCACATTTTACTTTGTCATTTTACAAGACATCTAAGCTATAGTAATGCAGCTATAAGAGGGAAAGCATGCATGCTGAACTATGTGGTCAGTATTCAAGAACATCTGGCAGTCAGCTCTGTCTCTTGCAGTTACCACCATGTGTGATTGTGACAATATGTCTGCACATGTGGTCACTGTAAACATTTGCCCCGTTAAGGAACTAATTAGTACACACACACACGTGTCTGACTTATCATTATTCTCTGCATATTTACCACTGAGTCAGCTCTTACACAGATGGATGTATGCACATGTCATGAAGCTGCAGATCCTCTTATTCCTGTATGTTAGTACCGACTGTGCATGCTGTCAGTATACCTCATGGTAAACCACAGCCTAGGGATGTCACAAGGACCGATACGTCAGTACCATGTTGATGCCATAATTCTGGCAGCATGTACACCTACAAGTGTTCCAGTATGCCGTTAAATGCCAAATGAAGATGAAGAATGCCTACCAGCGCGGAGGAACAACACGTAAAAGACGCAGACAAGTGCAGCGACAGTGACAGTTATGCCTCAACTCGATTAAAAGAGACGTTTTTTTTCTGAGGCCAGTGTATAGCAGTTACCATGCCAGTTAACTTGGAGAGCAATTGTTCCAGTAGTTTTTAAACTCCCTCTGCGAATAGTTGCTGTCACCATGCTTCAAGCACCACCTCTTCCAGTTGGACACATGGAGGGACTTTGCTGTGCTATAACTCAAGAATTCATATGTCAGTTGTGACAAAATTTCACACAAATGTCTCATAAGAAAAAATGAAGTATTGACATTTTATATCCAAAAGGTCAAAGGTCAACTTCACTGTGACATCATA
>JAPZEB010000020.1:34414739-34427364 GCA_029783705.1 Chaetodon striatus | reverse complement strand
TTAATTCCCCCCCCCCCCCCCCCCCCCAAATGTCCTAGTGGGGACAAGTCACACTGTCGAGTCTCTGAAGACATGAATTCAATTCAGTTTTGTTTATAAAGCTCAATATCACAGGTCACCTGTAGACCCTCTGTCCTTCTGTCCCTCTGTCCCTCTGTCCTTCTGTCCCTCTGTCCTTCTGTCCCTCTGTCCCTCTGTCCCTCTGTCCTTCTGTCCTCTGTCCCCCCCAAACACCCTTCAACGTGTAAAGAAGGGGACTAGTAAATAACTAAGCTAAGTGAATAAGGTGGAGGGGAGCAGGAGAGTCAGTGAGCAAATCAGCAGGACGGACAGAGAGAGTGTCCCACGTTCTGTGGACCTTTGACAGGTCCTCTGACTGTGGACGTGATGTTTTGTAGTTGGAGCGGAGACGTTAAATCCTTTAACCAAGAAGTCGTGTGTTAGCTGCAGCTGAGACAACAGCTGTCCCTCTGGGTCCACACACAGCACTGGAGACAGGACGGCTCATGTCAACACCTCACGGACGTATGAAGTACAGATGAGCCATATGAGGACATGATGAAGGAACACACAGAGAAATCATTCCCATCATCCCTCGTGTCGTCACACTGGCCCTCACCAGCGCGACAGAGCGAGACTTCTAGTTTAACTACGAACACTCGTCATATGTGACTCGATCCTCGAGACCGTTCTGTCTTTGAAACTGATCGAGTTTCTCCCTGATGTCACCGTGACATGAGCAGATATTGTTCAGTGATCTTTACAGTTTCCTGAGCTCTGATCATGTAGCGTAGCTCTGCACGTCAGAGTTCGACCACACGCTAGCTTTAACTATATAAATCTTCCTCCAGCAGCGTGTGGCAGCTCTTCATGTAACTCTCTCTGCAGTTTGGTTATTAAAATATTTCTGCTGAAGCTGAGCAGAGTGAACGTGTCCTCAGCCATGAGAGACACGTCTGCATTGCATCTACATGTGTGAACGTGCTGCTTTATTCTGAGAATCTGCTGCAGCAGTCCACATGAGATCAAACTAAAATCTGTCCTGTGACGCTCTGTGGTACAAATGTGTGACATGTCCTCGTCCCCGTGTCACTGACCCGTTCATACGTCACTGATTATCTAATGTTACACCTAAAAGTTTGGAACCTGTTCAACTGCAACTTCTTCTACAGATCATTTTAATTTAGGGTTTGTCCCTAATTGACGACTTGTCCCAAAGACGATGCTTTCTGTTGTTAGTGACTCGTTTGACTATCGAGTGCGCTTCGTTATTTAAAACACTCTGAAGTTGGGCAGTGGTGGATTCTGACACATACGTTTGCTTTTTGTAAGACTGATGGTAAATCATGGTAAAAGTAGCCTATAACAGTGGCCCCAGACAGCTTCCCTGAGGAACTCCACAGCTATTTGGTTTTCCATGACAGAAAACTGTTTCTTGTTCCGTAACATTTCAGTGTTGCTAATAACAAACTGATCTATTGAGTCAAAAGCTGCACTGAAATCCAAATTATTATTATCAATTTCATCGGCCGTTTGCGTGAGGACAGTTTCCGTTAAGTGTCCTTTTTTATACGTGTGCTGGAAATCTGTATTCAGATCATCACCTGAAAACTGTCAGCAGGTAACAGACCAATGGGACGGCTGTCAGGGACAGGAAATGGCACTCTTACAATCTTGGACAGTCGAATCATTCTTGCAGTTTTCCAAGCTCGTGGATACGCACATTTTTCCAAACTCAAGTTAAACACACGGCACATTGCAGTGGTGATCGAGTGTGCGAGTGTTTTCAATGGTTCCCCATCTAACGACCTGAACCAGGGGTCTCATTTCACTGAGGGCCACATCAGCATCATGGCAGCCCTCAAAGGGCCACGTGTAACTGTAAGACAGTATAAATGTAACCAAATATAATGTAAAATAAATGAAACTACTCTGTGACATATTGTTCAATAAGTTTCTGTATTTATTACTTATTTAAGTTACAAATGTTACATTTGCATAAATGTAAAACAAGTGTTTGCTTGTTGCTCTGTTACTTTAACATGAATCCTTTTAGTGTGTCAGGTAAAGAAACCCATATCACTCCACTGATCAACGATCAAACTGTTCAAGTAACGAAAGAAAAATATCATTAAACACAAAAGACATGCGAGTTTTCCTCCTTGAAGCACAAACATGTGTCAGCATCAATCTGTCTCTTCCTGGACATTTTGGGATCATTATTTGTGGATATTTCTCAGTTTCACTTGTCACATGACACACTGTGGCGGGATGCCGTCACTTTGCGGGTAACATAATCGCCATGCATTGTGGGAAATGTAGTTTGTGGTCAACAGACGCTTTAAAGTAGCACAGACCTATTTTAAGACAGATTTTAAGACCAATGAAGCACTCACTGGGCACATTTGGCCCGCGGGCCTTGAGTTTGACACATACGATCTAAACGATCTAAACGATCTAAACGATCTAGACCCCACATGGTCTGTCTTTAAAGCCAAATAACAACTTCTCCACATAACTCACAGCAACTTTGCTAAATTTATTATGACATCATGAAAAAAACCCAAATTATTAAAACTGAAGTGAAACTGAAAATATTAGAATTCAAATCAAACTAATGACAATATGAAACTGTTGGATCAGACCAGCGGGAGGAAGTAGAGACTCTGTCAGGGACTACTTTCAGCGGTGGATTAATCAACACTGTCTGAATAGACACGCTCCTGGTCTGGCCTGATCTGATCTGGTCTGATCTGGTCTGATCTGGTCTGGCCTGATCTGATCTGGTCTGGTCTGATCTGATCTGATCTGGTCTGGTCTGGTCTGATCTGATCTGATCTGATCTGATCTGATCTGATCTGGTCTGATCTGGTCTGATCTGATCTGATCTGATCTGGTCTGGTCTGGTCTGATCTGGTCTGGTCTGGTCTGGTCTGGTCTGATCTGGTCTGATCTGGTCTGGCCTGATCTGGCCTGATCTGATCTGATCTGGTCTGGCCTGATCTGATCTGGTCTGGTCTGATCTGATCTGATCTGGTCTGGTCTGGTCTGGTCTGGTCTGGTCTGGTCTGATCTGGTCTGGTCTGATCTGATCTGCCTCAGAACCAGAGACGTTTGTTTCTCAGCTGGAACCAAAAACACCAGGTTTTCCTTGACCTGTGAGCTGTGATGTCATCAGTGGGCGTGTCTTACTCTACAGGTCAGTGCTCTCGTTAATGTTTGGATCATGGCTGATGTTAGGAACAAATATCTGTCATCACAGAATCAATAATCAATGATCAGTCACTAATGACTGTTTACTGCTGTTAAGCCACGCCCTCTGATGATGTCACATCCTTGACCTCAGCGGTCCTGGTGGAAACAGACGGGCCAGTCGCACAAAACACCTTCAGATTTTCCTTAAAGTCCCAGTTAAGGTTTCCTCAGAATGAAATCAGTTGCACATGTTTGTTTGTTAATGTTGTTGTTTACCTCCCCAGCTGTGCTGCTGATGTCATCGTGGTGCGTTCAGGGTCTGCGTGTGGACATGTTTCCCAGAAGGCCTCTGTTCAGACTGGGCGAGCGTCAGCAGCTGGAGTGTCGGGTCCAGGACTGTCCCACGATGCCGAGCGTGTCCTGGTCTCTGCTGGGGGACCGACCGCTGACGGCGTCCATCAGCACCAACGGGAGCCGCTCCGTGGTGACCTTTGACCCCGTCATGATGGAGCACGAAGGAGCTCTGCTGTGTCGAGTCAACTGTGGAGGAGACCAGAAGCAGGCCACCACGTCTGTGCACGTTTACTGTGAGTACGCACGTGCACTGTGCATGTTCCTGGACCGCAGGTGTCAGCGTGATGATGTCATCCTTCTCTTCCTGCTCCAGCCTTCCCATCAGCCCCTCTGATCACAGGCCAGGACCACCTGCGTCTGGGGGCGGAGTCTGTCCTCACCTGTCAGGTGTCTGATGTTTACCCTGCTGAGATGCTGACCGTCAGCTGGCTCCGAGGAGACGCCGTCCTGCAAAGCATTGTGGGAGACGCGGGATCTCTCTCGGTGCGTTCTGAGTACACGTTCACGCCTAAGAGTCACGACTCGGGAGGAAACATCAGCTGCAGCGCCACGCTGGACCTGCAGGACCTGCCGGCCCAGGACAGGACCAGGGACACCACCGTCCCCCTAAACCTGCTCTGTGAGTCCTCTAGTCCTCTGTGAGTCAGTCCTCTAGTGCTCTGCAGGTCAGGCCTCTAGTCCTCTGTTGGTCAGTCCTCTGTAGGTCAGTCCTCTAGTCCTCTGCAGGTCAGGCCTCTAGTCCTCTGCAGGTCAGTCCTCTAGTCCACTGTAGGTCAGTCCTCTAGTCCACTGCAGGTCAGTCCTCTAGTCCATCAGTCTGACACATCTCCCTCCTCCTCCTCCTCCTCCTCCTCCTCAGATGCTCCTGTCGTCACGGCGATATCAGACTCCGTGTTGGTGATGGTCGGCGCTCCGCTCACACTCACCTGCTCTGCCAAAGGAAACCCGGAGCCGACTATCAGCTGGAGCTTCAGAGCTGCAGACGGCCGATCTGAGTGGAGGCGTGGAGGTCATGTGCTGGTCATGAGGGCGGTGACTCCGTCCGACTCTGGGCGGTACGACTGTGAGGCTCGGAACAGCGAGGGGAACCGGACCGCCGGGCTGCAGGTCACCGTTCATGGTGAGACTGAAGCTCCTGTTTCATTCGCTCTCTCTGTAGCTGCTCCACCCTGACACACCTGTCGGCTCCTCCCACAGCTCCGCCCACCAACACCTCCCTCTCGGTGAGTCCAGGTGAGCAGGTGATGGAGGGTCAGAAGGTGACCTTTACCTGCCATTCAGGCGGAGCTCCGCCCCCTACACTGGTACTGATGAGGGAGGGGGCGGAGCTTCATCGGACTGATCCCGCCTCCTCCTCGTCGCTCTCCTTCAGCCTCGCCCCCGCCCAGCTGGAAGCCTCTGCCCACTACCAGTGTGAAGCTTCCAACCAGTACGGGTCCCAGACGGTCACCAGCTCGGTCACTGTCACAGGTACTGGTTCCACTGGTTTTACTGGTTTATACTCTCATCTGTTCTGATTAAAAATACTTTGACGATTTTGATTTTATTTTGAAGATTTCTGTTGGTTTTATTCTGAAGTTCAAACTTCCTGTTTCAGTTTTAAAGCTCCAGTGTGTCAGATTCAGATCACAGATCACAGATTACAGATCACAGATCACAGATCAAAGATCACAGATCACAGATTACAGATCACAGATTACAGATCACAGATCACAGATTACAGATTACAGATCAAAGATTACAGATTACAGATGTCAGATCACCGGACTGTAGTGTGAAACAGTAGATTAGCAGGGAAAAAACAGGTGATGACTGCGTGGCGCAAGTACTGCGGCCCGCAGCCGTTGTATCCTCATGTGGCGGGGGACCGCCGGCCGTCATGAAGTACCGGCTGTTCTGTGATTCTCCAGAACACACAGACGGCCAGTCCGCCCCTGGCTCCAGTTATCAGGGTGTCACACTGCTCAGCCTCCTGGGTACAGTTTACTCCAGGGTGCTGAACAGGAGGCTCCGACTGACTGTTGAACCTCAGATTCAGGAGGAGCGATGTGGATTCGTTGCTGGTCGTGGAACAGTGGAGCAGCTCTGTACCCTCACAGGGCTGCTGGAGGGGTCGCTGGAGTTTGTCCATCCACACTACATGTGCTTTGTGGACTTAGAGAAGGCTCATGACCTGTGGGGGGGGCACTGCAGGAATACGAGGTACCAGGGTCGCTGCTACGAGCCATCTGGTCCCTGGATGACCAATGGGAGAGCTGTGTCCATGCACTTGGTGTAAAGTCAAACGTGTTCTTGGTGGGTTCTCGACTGTCAGACCTTACGCTGGTGCCCCGGGTCCCTCCTGGTGCAGAGGGCCCCGGGTTCCTCCTGGTGCAGAGGGCCCTGGGGTCCTCCTGGTGCAGAGGGCCCTGGGGTCCTCCTGGTGCAGAGGGCCCTTGGTCCCTCCTGGTGCAGAGGGCCCCGGGTTCCTCCTGGTGCACACTGAGTCACATGATGAGGTGGATCAGCTGTGATTCACATGTTTGACTCTGGTTCTGGATCCAGTCCTCAGCGGGTCGATGGTTTTGGTTGTTACGTCATTTTGTTCTCAAACTAATTAAACAAGAACATCAGTAAAGATTTTACTCGTCAGTCATTGGTCGATCAGGATCTGATGTGAGATGTAAATGTTCCCGTCATGTCTCTGAGCAGTGGGTTATAAATGATGTATGTTAGGGTTAAATATGTAAACTGAGTAGAAATATAAACAGCTGGAGCTCAGTGATGCTGTCAGACCATGCATTAACACACACACACACACACACACACACACACACACACACACACAGTTCATTCATGTTGAGTCAAAGCTGGAGTTCATTTGATTCTCTGTGCGTTGAACTTCCTGTGTGTGTTCACTGCCACCTGCTGGCCGCCATCGTTCATCACACTCCTGATCAATACCTCTGATCAGATCTGTGAGGTCATCGTCCGCCCTCAGTTTAAGCTGTCTCTGCCGTCACACTGTCACCGTGTGTTCACCTGTGTGTCACATGTTCCTGTGTCAGAGAGACGCTGCTGTTTCACAGGCTGAAGTTCAAGATCCTCCACCTGACAGGTGTGTGTTGGGACGGTCACAGCAAAATGTGGCGTTTGATCACATGACACAGTGACACAGGCGGGGCGTGTTGTTAACATGCTGACTGTCTCACGTGACCACAGCAGCTCAGGACGTCCACCATGACGTCATGTTACAGCAGGACGACGCACAGCCTCACGCTGCAGGAGGCTGAAAACACCTGTGATTTCACATGTCAGCCCAGACACGTGACTGAAAAATGTCAACAAAGCGTCCAAATAAAGGTTGATCACATATGTTAAATACTGATCATCTGCAGCTATCAGTAACACTTTCAGCTGGACCTGAACAAACTGATCATGGTGAACATTTCATAAACTCTGAGAGTACTTTGTTACTTTCCACCACAAAGAAACTTTATTTTGAAAAGACTCGACGCATGTAGCAGGTGGAAACTGACACTGCGTCTCAGGTCAAGGACAGACACGTGGGGACACCTGGTGCGTCACATGAAAGTCCACTGCCACAGCGGCCATATTTGACAAGTTGGGATGAGAACACGTTAGAAACATATCAGGCTGTTGATCCGTGCAAATATTGAACTGCTGTAAATCTTCACTGTCCACAGCTCAGTGCCGACGATCAAAGATAACACGTTGAATCTGGTCCAGATGAAACTCAGACGAGTTGGTAACACTCTGATGAGCCACTTCATCCAAATGTATGTTTTAATTATCATTATTATGATGTGACGGTCCAGAACACACACACACACACAAACACACGTTTGTACTTCTATCTTTGTGAGGACCCTCATTGTCATAATGCATTTCCTAGCCCCTAACCCTAACCAAAACCTAATTCTAACCTGAACCCTAAAACCAAGTCCTAACCCTCAAACAGGCCTATAAAAAAGTGAGGACCGACCAAAATGTCCTCACTTTGTTGCTAAAATACGATTTTTGGTTCTCACTATGTAGCATGTACAAGAACACACACACACACACACACACACACACACACACACACGCACCCTTAAACATCCATCTTCAGGATCTCCCAGGCAGCAAAGAGCACCTCTTTCATCCTTCCTAGCAAAAAGACATCCAGCAAGCGTGAGTGTGTGTGAGGCTCAGACATACTTTCAGCATTGAACATCTTGCTGGCTTGTAACCGTCATTCGCATGTGGTTCCAACCATGAGAGGGTATATGTGTGTTTGTGATTGTGAAAAAGAGAGGAGAAAGAGAGAGATGTTGATGATCAGCGCTGCTGGTATTGCATACCTTCACACATTCTAGTTTGTATATTTGACATATTCCTATAAAATATTGAGGCAGAGTGTAGAGTATGAGGAGAATTTAAAAACTCTTAAACCCTCTTCTCTTCCTCCTCCTCAATTTTCAGTCCAAAGAATTTCCTACGCTGCTGTATAAATTCTCCCAGTAAGCCCCCTTCTCTTAAAAACAATGAACAGTCCCTTACTGAAATGTTATTAGTAATTTTTAACTTGTTACTGGGAAAAGTAAAATTACCACTGTAATGTGTTACTGCCCAACACTGCTGGTAGTTTAAAACATCTGTGGGAAGTGTTGAATTTTATTGATAGCACGTTTACACAGATTTAAAAAGAAAGAACAAGGAAACACACAAATTCATCCAACTATTAAGCTGATCATTTGTGGGGAGTTTACATGTTCAATTTGTTTCCTGTGTTTCTACAAGATTAATGAGGATGATCAATAATTTAAACGTCGCTCACTTCTCCACATCTTATCTGTTACTGTTCTTCCATCTTGTATAATTTAATTATCCTCATCAATCCTTTTCATTGCTTGCAGTTTTTCTTTGATTTTCTCTTCACTCCCTTCTGCCTATTCCACTTCCTCTTCTGTCAAAAACCATTTCTCTCCAGTGGATAAGAATTACGCAAATGTCTCAGTACTGTACGTATAGCTATCACAGGATGGGAAACCACTAGAGCAATGACGAACACCTTTGAAGTAATAAGGCCTTTTTCCATTTCTTCATTGTTTTTTTCTCCTACATCCTGCCTTCGCAACTTCACCAACATCAGTCGCTGGGTTTGACAACATTGAAGCTCTCCATTCAGGCACAAGTTCTCATGTCCTCTTCATCTTTTATCACTTGTCTCACAAGAATAAAAAATGGGCTTCTGTGGAAAATGGGGAAAAGTAATTTATGACCCGCTGGCTGTAAGGAGAGTTTTAGCACCCACAAACGTCACAGTACTTTACGTCAGAGACAGCACTGTTGGAAGCATTCTCACCTAATCCCATTCTTCCAAGCAATGCTGAACAGAAACATCAAACGTGACAGTTTAACAGTGGTCTCAGAGTCAGTCTGCCACCTCATAATGAAATTCAAAATAGTTTCTGTCAAGGACAAACAACCTGTGATCTGAATCTAAAGCTACAGTCACTAATCAATCATATGTCGGGCTTGAGTAAAGTCTAAACCAACACATGCTAAAAAAACACCCAATACAATTACATTTTATTGTAGGTTTGATTCCTGTAATGGCCTCTCAGTGTGTGCAGCCACGACAAACAGAAAACGGTTTCACTTTTGAAAATAGACTCCCCTTAGGCTGTGGGGTAAACCACTCATACACAGGCTGTTGTGCTGCTGTGTTTTATAAGATCCGGTGCTCTGCTCTTCGTGTTTGCTGTCTGCTTCAGACATATACACAGCAGGGTTGTATACTAATACGAAGCCAGTGAGGTTAAGAGAAAGAGTTCTGCAGCAGAAAAGTGCTGACCTGTTCTGTATTAGTCTGTTCGCTACGCTGAAATTGAATTTGAGATGTTGTCGATTCCAAACAATATTGAAAAACTAATAAAATGTCAAATTCATGAGATAGGTGACCTTGACTTGAAGTACAAGCATGGAAATATTAAAGGTGGGATTTCATATGAGGAAAAAAAACAACAGAAAATGCAAGGTTAGATGTTTCCAAAATGTGTGGTAAAATGAACGTCAGGAAAATAGTGAAATAAAAAAATCTAATTCACTAAAATGCCCCAATTAAACTGTGAAAGAATAAGGCTTGAGTTCTCACTCTTGATGTTTCAGCATCCCTGAACATGACCGGAGAAGGGCTTTTCGTTTTTTAATCAGCAGGGGTTGGTGGGGTCCCTGATGCTTGAGTTGCGGTTTTGGTTCATTGCATGTTGTCCACAGGGCTAAATGTTGACTCAGCTGATGTCCCTCAGAGTTAAATAATGGATGGTCTCAGAGCTCATAAAAGAAAAATGGAACCAAACCCACTTGCCTTCTTACCTCTCTGCTCGATTAAGCTGGGCTGTGACTCTGACTAAAACCAAGTGTCAAAGTCAAACATTTTTCAAGGGATTTTTCAAGAAAACAGGAAATCACACAACAGTAGTTTCGCCAGCCATTTTTGTGATTACATTCTGATGGTATCAAAACTGCACCAATCAATATTTTTTATAATAACAATTACACAACAGTTAGTTCCGACCAAGCAAACTATGCATGTATCACTCTGTTTTACAAGTGCTCTAAGCCATTAATTATGTTAACTGTTAATTAGCCGACATTAAGGGTTATTGGAACAAACTTTACACCCCAAAATGACACATACTGCCACACAAAACACTCGAGTTAGAAAAACGCAAAGGGATGGAAAGAGGCCTGGATACCGCAAACCTCCAGGAAAGCACACATGACATCAGAAGACAGTGCAACGTACTGATTAAGCTGTTTACTCATCAGCATCACACGTATGCCACTAAAGCGACTGTCAACAGACTCTTATATCACTGGTCGCAAAATAAATGGAAACACACAGATGTAGCCTACATGATACAAAGCAGCTGGCCTGTGGTAAAGTGTAGACCTACACAAAGTAGCACGCTAATGTGCAGGAGTGTTTATGTGCTGCTTGGCAACAGTCTGGTCCTGGTCGAGCTGCAGAACTATTTGTGTTGGTGGAGCCAAATAAATGATTCAGTAAGCAAACAAATCATAACCTGTTGCTGCTTTTTACTGTTGGTAAATGGTACTTGAAGAACTGCTGTGTAAAAGCAGTATCTCACTTGAATATCACACAGCTATGATTATCTTAAGCACTTGGCCTGCGGTCTCATGCCTATTGCCGAATCACAGCCAGGCTGATATACAGTTCACTAGCACTCCCTCTCGTGTAATATTGCTTTATTAAATGTTTAACATAAAAAAATGTTGCTTATAGTGGTATCGTATTTATCTTCCCAGGGTCATATATTCAGTTCAGTTTTTTGTTCACACACATTAATCCCCTCTGTTGTTCGGGTTAAATTTGTCCCGGTTCAAGTTCAGATATTTTATTGATATTAGCCATTTAATCATTACCCATGTCATGTTGATGAGGTTCTCATTACGTGCTTTTCTTAACGTAATGAATTAATGATTTCTTTGTTTTCTGGGCACAAAAGGGTAAATAAATAAAATATAAAACTAAATAAATAACAACAAAAAACACAGCAAAACCAGTGTTTTATATTAAACATCAGTATCAACCCAGAATTTTACAATCGTTCCATCATTATCACTGTTTGACACGATAAGTTAGCTATAGCTAATGGCATTTACTTGACAGATGGCTTTATGGTATCCTAACAACAACACAAAAATCCCATCAGGTTGCTTTTCTTTGGAGGTTTCAACAGAGAGATGAAGGGCACCTCATTATTGTTCGTCTAGTGTGATTGGTCTCAAATAGAATTCAAAGCAGCTATTTTTCCTTTGTTATTATTTTGTTGTGTCCAAATTGCACACGTGGGCATGAGCATGAGCTCAGCTAATGGGCATTACACTCACTGACCACTCATTGGGCATGTATTCACACCTTTAAAGGTCACGCTCAGTTGGAAGCTCATATCGGACACTCATCACTCTGGAAATATTACAAACATTTGTTACAAAGAGTATTCAACATAATGTCAGCATTGAGTAGTTGTGCGCTGTTGATTTGTTTATTAATTTGATCATTCCTCTGTCTCTCCTCCGTCTGTGCACCCTTCTGTCTCTGCTCCCACATACATCCAACACACATTCTGGCCGTATCCAATCACAATAACCTTTTAGATAAGAGAGTCACGATGCCAAGCTCATGTGGATTTTACCTGCTTACAGTACACTTGGATGTCTCTCAAGCTACAGTGGCTCTCACTGTTTCCCTCACATTCAATTCCACGAGGCTCTCTTTCACACACACTCATCCATTCTTTTTCATTTCTCATGGGGCTGACACAAGTGTGGTGGGCTGATCCCTGTTCTCAGCCTCCCTCTGAGTCTTTCACAAGGAATCCCCACCCCCACCCCCAGTGGGCAGGGCCTATCCACCCCCTTAGTGTCTGACACCATCTGAAACCCAGCTGTACTCGGCACACAGGGAGGTCTCCAGAGTTAGATTCCATTATTGAAGGAATCATATAACTGTGATAGCACCTCAGCATTTATTATGCCCAGGAGATACTTCATTGATCCCTTAAGGAAATATTTTATACCCTCACTCCATAGAGATATCAGAGAGAAGAGTCTGCTCTACAGCAGCTACCCTCCAGGTGGTACTGTAGACATTTGGCTCTTCGCTTTAGATGAGAGCAGCAGCTTTTATAAAGGACTGTGTGACCCTGTTCTTGTATCCAGACCTATTGGATACACTATGCTATATACTTATTGCCCACTTTATTAGGTACACCTCTTCAACTGCTCATTAACGCAAATAGCTGATCAGACAATCACATGGCAGCAACTCAGTATGCATGAAGAAAGGTGATATAAGTGACTGGTTGTTGACATGGCATGGTTGTTAATGCCAGACAGGCCAGTCTGAGTATTTCAGAAAATGGTAAATGTTACTTGTATAGCACCTGTCTAGTCATCTGACCACTCAAAGTGCTTTTTACACTATGATTCACCCATTCACACACACATTCATACACTAGTGGCCGAGGCTACCATACAAGGTGCCACCTGCTACTCAGTTTTT
>JAPZEB010000020.1:34390080-34401416 GCA_029783705.1 Chaetodon striatus | reverse complement strand
AACGTGAATTCCATGCAGACAGACACAAAACGTGTTGCATATGGAGTAAGGGCACTGTTGTTGCTTCATCCGCCCACACACACATAACCTGCAGCCGAATATTTCTCACCTTTGACTGAAAGCTACAAGATAACACCTGTTCTCTGGGGGATATTAAAAGACTTTGTGGGACATGTTGGACATCTCTAACTGTGATAGACATGGCAGATTTAGGTTAGAAGCAGTGTTACCGCACAAAATAAAACTATACTAGTCTATGAAAAAATATATTTTTTATTAGTATTAAACAACACAAATGTAAGAGTTTAAAGGTCAAGATTCATGACAAGACAAGTTGAAACTTGCAACTACTTGCAATATGCTGGTCTGTAACGTTCTGAAACCTGCCAGTTTACACAGTTTTGACTAGATGAGACAGCGTATCATCTCCATAGCAACGACTATCTACTTCCATTGTAACTTCAAGCTTTTCAGGCTTTTTATGCCTCTGTGCAGGCGATAGCTGTGGCCAGAGGCATTTTGTTTTCAGGTTGTCTGCACATACATACAGACATCTGTCTGTCTGTTTATCTGTCCCTTTCTTGTGATCGTGATATCTCATTAACACCTTGAGGGGATTTCTTTGAATTTGGCACAAACGTCCACTTGGACTTGAGGATGAACAGATCAGGGGGCGCCCACTATCTCACCTTGTAGAGCAGGCGCTCCATGAACAAAGGCTATGTCCTTATCACAGCAGCTGCAGGTTTGATTCCAGCCCATGGCTGCATGTCATCCCCTCTCACTCTTCCCCTTTCACATTTAATGCTTTTCTGTCTAATAAAGGCAAAAAAATCTTTAAAAAAAGGATGAAGAGATTAGAATTTGGTGGTCAAAGATCAAAGGTCTCTGTGACATCGTCCGTCTCATTCTCCTAAAACATTATATCTTAAGAAGGCCTTGAGGGAATTTCCTCAGATTTGATGTAATGCTGATGTGATACAAAGTATTGGTATGTTCAGAGGGGCAGTGTAATACTTGCAGCATCTGTAACAGTCTTCTTCCTGTGGTGTCCAGAGGATGAGGCACTCAAGGTCGACACTCAGTGTTAGAAATTAATTGTAAACAGAGGCTTTGACTGCATCCCTGTTGCTATGGTTATGGTCACAGGTTGATACTATTATGTAGCCAGCGCATTAATTCAGAATGTTGAACAGACAGTTTCACTGGAACGATTTGGCAGTTGTCCATTATAAGTTTTTAATTGACACCCTGCAACCAATCAGAGTCAAGTTTTCACCCAGACCATGATATAAAATAAATCATATGTCTTGCTTGGTTTGCTCATTCAAATAATATACTGTACGCAGCTCTAAATTGTGTAAGTTGGTGCCAAGCGTAATAGTTTGAACACCAGCCAATGGCATAAAGGTGTAGAACTTGTGTGCATCTGCTGTTACAGCACGTTTCACAACATAAACACTGCATAAAGTAAAAATTGATGATAAGGTACTTCTGCTCGGTCGCTATATTGCTGTGATGTCATATGTGTTTATGTCCAAAAGGTTTACAACTTGGAATTCTGAGGTTTTTTAAAACAAGTTTTGCGTACAACGAATCACAGTATCAAACCAGCCACTGGCAGCTTGACATGAGCCGCAGGTGACACCAGCAGCTGGCTTGAGTCAAGCAGAGACGGGCCACTGAACACCCTGCAACATTGTTTAACAGTTTCGTCTGGACGTGAATCTATGGTCTGAACGGGAAGCAAGGGTGTTGTCCCTTCTACTCACACAGCTAGTAACACAAGTTATAACAGTATTTCACCATTTCCAACATCTTTTTGATTTGACCTCCATGTATTGTCATGACAAGGATTGTGTACAGACACACACAGGTGCTGAAAAGCCACTGACTTCACATGCTCCTCCGCACTGTGTGAGAAATATTATCCCATCATCTATCTCCCTTTAGTTACACAAACACTTCTCCCACTATCTATTGTTCCCATCTTGGTCTTCTATAAATGCCTCCCTCCATCTCTCCCACTCATTATCTGGCTCGTGTTTAAAAAAAAAAAAAAAAAACACACTCTCACTCTCTTTGCCTGGAGGAGAGACTTGTTGTGTAACACCCTGGCATCACTTGTTATAAAGAACACTGCTCCTTGCTCCTTGAGCAAGCAATAGTCTTTCTTTCTGGCTTGTACCCATTATTTTAGATTGTGGGTATATTGCACTGTTTACCGCCAAAGAAATTGGGAGTTGCACTTTGTTTCAGAGCAGCACATGCAGTATTAAGGAGGACAGAATAACGACAGAGAGGTGTTTTAAGAGTGTAGGAAAGAAGACTGAGAGAACGATAAAAAATGGAAGTGCCAGGGATAAAAGGCGAGTAGAAAAATAAAAGTTGGGATCAGCATAGATGGGAGGGGGAGGACGATGGAGAGGGAGTATTAAGCAATTTGGGGGCTCGTTGATCGATGTTGGTGCCTGAACACAAACAG
Source organism: Chaetodon striatus (assembly GCA_029783705.1). Lineage (NCBI taxonomy): Eukaryota > Metazoa > Chordata > Actinopteri > Chaetodontiformes > Chaetodontidae > Chaetodon > Chaetodon striatus. Next base: position 34,398,931 of record JAPZEB010000020.1, on the reverse strand, counting down.
CAATTGTTATTCAAATGGAGCAGAATAGGGGAGAGCAGATAAACCCAAGGCTGATTACTCCCCTGTGGGCAGTTAAAGTGTGGGAGTGTGTGTGTCTTCTTTATATGTGTGTGTTTGTGAGTGAGCGTTGCTGCACCACTCAGTGCAGGCAACAGGAAAAAGAGCTTAGTCAGCCACCAACTGGTCCCCTACACTCCTCTGTTGTCGGCCGTCCCCTCATCTCACACACTATGCGCACACACACAGACAGCTTTTGGTGATGAGTTACTCATTCGTATTGGCAGGCATCATCCGAGTTAATGCTGTCATTTCAAACGGTGCAGCAGCCTCCTCCCTGTGAGCATGTCTTTGCTGATTAGACTGCTCTATCTGCTTGTTTCCTCACTGTTGGATTACATAAACACCAGTGGGGATGAATATTTGCTGGCAAAATTTCTACAGTTTCTCATTCTAATACTTCATGTTATGAAACCTGAAACAAACCTTTCTTGTGAAGGAAAGCACATGTTTTGGAGATGGTTATTTTATGATTGACCTTTATTTGTGTTGTCTTGATTTTGTTGATAAAGACAGTGGGACCAAAAAATATATTTACCTCTCAAATATTCCCGTTAACTGAAAGAGAGTATGTGGTAGTGTCCGGAATTGTCCCTACTGATTCGCTTACAGTCAATATGGTTGCAAAGATTACAGAATTTCTTCAAATTTGGCACAAATGTCTACTTTAACTTTAAGGGGAACTGATTAGAATTTGGTGGTCAAAGGTCAAGGTCACTCATCTCACTCTGGTGAACATGATAGCTCAAGAATATCCTCAGGGAATTTCTTCAAATTTGTCACAAATTCCACTTGGACTGAGAATTTGGCGTTGAAGGGCATAGATCACTGTGATTTTGTGTCCATCTCACCCTCATGAATGCATCATCTTAAGAGGACCTTGAGGGAATCTCCCAAGATTTAGCACAAACATTCAATTAGACATAAGAATGAACTAATAAGAATTGGGTGGTGGAAGGTGAAGGTTACTGCCATAACTCAAGAACTGATTTGCTAATCCTGAAACGAAACTAAATGATAAAGTGATGACATTTTATATCTAAAAGGTCAAGGTCAACTTCACTATGACATCATAATGTTTCTCAAAAAACATTATTCATTATTCAGTGTCATATCTCAGGAACAGAGGGGGAGACATTTGATCTGATACTGAATTGGTGACACTAACCTTGGGTGCCTTGGTGTATGAAGCATTTGTGTTTTCACAGACATGGATGTAAACTGTAACTGCAACTTGACTGGTTTGAGGAGGCATACAACCATGAGGAAGTAATTCTAGTTATTCATCTTATTTTATCCACCGATTGACAGGCGTCCCTTTTACAATGTAATTCTGTGGGGAAAAAAGTTGGAAGTTGGAATCACGCGGTTTGGCCACAATGACAAATTGGCTTCAGAGGAGGGCTCTTCCTTGGGGCCTGGTTTTAAACAATTTCTGAAAATGCCTTTTGCTCTTTGCATTTGCTTCTTAATTTTTTTCATGACTTGTGGCCAGTACACTCACACATGATCAAATTCATTGAGTAGTCCTTCACCCCAAGTGCCATCAGTATATTTAACTCAACAAAGTGACTGATGAGTTTTAAATCACAGATCATAGAAACCATTGACAGAGCTAATTTAAGGTGTTAAGTGTTTTGTAATGACTTTGTATGTTTGTTTTACTGACTATTTGACTGCTTTTTACAATGTTGTCTTTTGTGTTTTTGTGTTTTGTGTTTGGTGAACCAAAGACAAAATTCCACCCCTGGTGGACAGTAAAGACGTTCTATTCTATTCTATTCTATTCTATGTATGATCCCCTCTAGGCTTACGCCTGGTGGAGATAATTACAGGTGAATGTACGATCTTACTGTAGGATTTCATTATTTCAGTGCTTTCTTGTATCCGTGGATACCTTGAGATGACCTTAAAATCTGTTGTGGTACAAAATAAGAAAAAGATTAGATCATCCCTCAACACCCAGCTCTACCCTCAGCTATGGAATCTCTTTTTTTTGTGTGTGTGTGTGATGAACCTTATTGCATATTAAAAAAAATCACAAAACAAACAGGCCAAAAGAGAACAAACAGTCAATAAGAAGAACCAAAGGAACAAAGTAACACTGAATCCTATGAAGCTTATATAATCAAATTAATCTAATTCAGATGAGTAAAACAGCATTAAACCAACTTTAGACAGGCATTTTTTTCAAAAGGCTGGACATGGAATCAGCCCTCAATATGAGTTAATAGTACATTCAGTGGCTGCAACTTCATCACGCAGAAACCTCAGAGTAGATGACATTCTGAAAAAGACAAAGTCAAGTGTGATGGAGAGAGAATGAGGTTTCCATTGAAGTGGAAATCATTTGCTTAGCAGTGGTCAGTCCAGATAACACAATATGATGGTGCTGTGGGCATCATCACGGACAACAGCTGAGACATTTGAATCTTACACTGTGTAACTTTTGCTAATCAGCTAGTATTGGAAAAGTATAAGCACCATACCCTTGTGTATGAAATGTTTTTCCAAACACTAAACCTACCAAATGGTTCCTGGTTCCAGTCTGTAAATGATTTTTCCTCGCAATTAACAATTACCATTTGGATCCAAATAAATCGGTATGTTAGTGATTTTAAAGCCATGCTGTAAACAAACACTTGCTGTAGCAGATGCCCTGCAAATAAGTTAAATGGAACAGAAACAATTCACAAAAGACTACACTGACATGTGCATCTACAGGTGCCAATTCTTTAATGTTCTTAAAATATTTCAGAAATTTAATATATAGCAGCACCATTTGTATGTGAAATGTGATGTAAATACATAAAACATACATACAAATGAAAGCAAAGGTCTCTCCTTCAAATCTGTTGGATAGGTTTTGGTTCAATCAGTGTGTTCACCATAAATCTGAATTTCACCTGGTGTCATTTCTCTAAAGCCAGACCTTTATATGGCAGCAAAGCTGTTCTTAATAATGCAGTAATGTCTGTTTTGCACTGTTGACATTTTTGCTGGAAGGCTAAATGTTGTGCCTGCTGCAGTAGCAGCTGAATTTATAAACGCCTGAATTTGTACCAGCTGACATGAATCCTGGAATAAATTGCCTGTTTGTTGACTTTTAGAACAATTTAAAGTGGTTGATGGAGCAAACTTAGAGCCTAGTTTTCCAATTACACAGCAGTGCTTTTTCAGCCACATACTGTACTGTACGTTTGCATGACAGCAGCGGATCAATTGCACCTTTAAAGGGATAGTTCAGATTTTTTTAAGTGGGGTTATATGAGGTCAGGGAAGGGTCAGGGCCCTATGCAAATATGCAGTCGCAGTCTCTGTGGGGCCCCCCAGTCTTTGTATCTTGATCCATGTTTCTCTTATGTAGCGTTCGTTGTTTTTTTTTTGTTGTTGTTTTTCTTTTTTTAACCGAGTCAGTTTGCTTTCATCCCCTTTCCTCTTCTTTTTTTGGACCCCTATTTTCCTGTCTTGGGGAAAAACATAATAAGTGGCATAAGCAATCACTCACTTGGCAATCCAAATGCAAGAGTGGACTAAACCATTTTGTGTCTTTAAGGGGTGAAGAGGACTTCAGAAAACTTCAACTATATATATATTTTTTTTTTTACACAAAGGTCAGTCTTTCAACCAATTTAGCCAATTTGAATTTACCTATGGTAATAATTACTGAGAAATAAAAAATTGCAAACAAAGTCAAACTTTTCATTTCAGGCTTTTTGAGGGCCCCCTCCCACTGTGGTCCTGGATAATCTGTCCCACTTTTCCCCCCACTACGATGCAGCTCCTGTGTTCAGTGATGTTAAATTACTGTTTTTCTCAATGAAGTCTGGCTTTAAAGAGAGCAGTACAACAGCTTCATTTTTCCATTGGAAGTCACTGTCTGACATAAATGTAAAGCGGTGAAAAGTATCTACATACAGTGTACACTTAAACTGATATTGTTTTTTTTAGGTGGCTAAAATACATTTTGTTGCTGACCCCCCATAGCAGTAGACTGCTTAGCTTCTATAGCAGACTCCAACCGGCTTCTTCAAACAGGGATGTGCCAACTGACATCTATTGTATGTAATACACTGACTATAGATAAGTATCTCTTAAATCTGACTTAAAAAATCTACTATCCCTTTAACACTGTGCTCTTGACCAGGAGTGCAACTCTATGATATGCTCCCATCTTATAGGAAAAGCTGTTTAAGCAGCAGAACGAATCACAGACAGAGTGAACTCAGTGTCACTCGTTGAGCATCACATTACATCGCAGTACATCTACTGGGAACATGATTCAACCCCTAACTCATGCTAACTGAGAGGAAAAAGCCCCACTGAGGCCCTGAGCTCAATTTGCTGCAAGAAAAAGGAGCGCAAAAGTGGAAGGAAAGACAGACAGACAGACAGACAGACTAGAGAAGCTGCGATAAGGTTTGATGTGAGTTACATAACCCCATGAATTAGATATGATGACCATGAGAGAACACTGGTGTTTAGAAAGGGATTAAAGGCTCCTTGCTGCCCTCCACAGGACCTCGGGCTGGGAATTTAAAGAGGTGTATGTACATGGGGAAGATGCAAGGGAGAAAACGTGTGCAGAGCAGAATGAGAGTGATAGGTGGAGTGGGGATAGGGAAAGCAGTGACCGGGGGTCTTTGTGCTGAAATGCATTTGTTTCTGTTGCAAGTCATAATGAGATTCTCTTTGAATTGAAACAAATGTGTGCGGTTTTCAGGTTATTCCTTAATAATTTATGTGTTCATTCTAATGTGGTTTGTGTTTTTGTCACCTCTCTACAGGCAGGCGTGGGACCTGGCCGTGGACATCTGCCTCTCTCAGCTGCCTACCATCATAGAGGAGGGCACCGCCTTCAGAGTAAGTGTGTGTGTATGTGAGAGAAAAACAGACGTTTTCAGCATCACTTGAAAGGTGGAAAGATGCCTGGTTAGTGGTTACTGGTTATCTAGTATTGATGGATGGCTCTTATCTCAGATCTGTCCACCACTGACGCCTGTAAACATTAACAGTTCTTGTTTGCACTGCAAGTTTTCCACCACCAGCATCTACAGCATCTCTATTAATCTCTCAAACACACACTCGCACACATTCATTCCCAGTGGATTACATAGTAAAACGTCAGGTCCAATAATTCAAGTGTGAGTGTCAAATAAAAAAGAGTTGCTGAAACCAGCGGCCCAGCACTTTCAGCCAGTTTGTTGTTATATTTACTGACATGGCAGGGGACTGTGATGGAGATGCTGAGTGTAATGGAAACACACTGCAGGAGGCTGATTGAACCGATGATGACTGAAGATATCTGGGTCAACGCGAGAAATTTTATGTGTGTGAGCAGACACTCACCAGATGCTGGACAGAGCAGAGAGCAGCAACATGTGCTTTGTAATGCAAACTAATCAGAAAACTCAGAAATCAGAGAAAGTGAGACCAGAGCGGAACCTCTAATGTTTGCACTTTTATCTGAGCCTTTTCTCTCCTCCACCTGGCCCTCGGAGGTGGGCATCTTCTCCATCGCTCCCCCGGGAGCAGTTTTCCATCCTCGATCCTCCTCTCTTTTCTCCTGCACTCTGGCCGAAAACACTTACCGGCACCGTAATTGAGCCTCTGAGGACCACTAAAGGAAATCTTCCCTCTCGTTCTTGCTCCCTCTTTCAGTAGCCTTTAATCCTCCTCTTATGTGCCTCCTTTTCTTGGTCTGTGTCACAACTGAATTTAGAGCTGCAGAAAAAATAAAGTGCATAGTAGATTTTACATATTTTAACCCTCTACTGCACCCTTTACTACCCCCATTCTAAATATATGTTTTGTTTCTTTGTGCCATATAGTCAACACCAAGAACAGTCTGATTCCTGTAGAACAGTTGAAAGTGTAAATAAGCAGCATATGCATCATAAAAAGATACATATACATCGGTACTTGGTTCTCTATATGTAAGTGTTTGTCTGCCTCTAGGCCAGCGATAGCCCTGATAACCCCCTGAATGTGATAGCAGAAGAACGCCTGAAGAAAATTTCTTCAAATTTGTCACAAATGTTCTCTGCATTCAACAATTGGTGGTCATAGGTCAAAGGTCAAGGTCACTGTGACCTCATTTTAGTGAAAGTAATATCTCAAGAATGCCTTGAGTTTTTTTTTTTTTTAAAATTCGCCACTAATGTCCACTTGGACTCAACATTGAACTGATTAGATTTTGGTGGTCAAAGGTCAAAGTCACTTTGACCTAGCATCTGCCTCATTTTTGTGAACGCTATATCTCAAGTAGGTCTTGAGGGAGTTTCCTCAAATTTGTCACAAATATCCACTTGGATTTAAGAATTAACTGATGAGAGTTTGGTGGACAGAGGTCATTGTGATCTCACAAAACGTTACTCAAGAACTCATATGCTAATTATGACAACATTTCACACAAAAGTCTGATAGGACAAAATAATGAAGTGATGACATTTTATACCCAAAATGTCAAAGGTCATCTTCACTGTGACATTATATAGTTCTGCAAAAGCACTTTTCTGGTCATACTTCGTTGTAATTCAGGAACAGAAGGGGAGACATTTGGTTAAATTAGGGATGGGTACTGAAATCCTGTATTAAACGGGCCCCGGGGCCAAATTAGACCGTAGTATTGATAAGCTCCAATGTTAACAGTTCTGCTGTCAGTATTGGGGAAATTTAGATGACGTATTTCTCGCTCATTTAGGTGGTTACATAAACGTTATCTTATACAGTTTTTATCAAACCAACTCCGTTTCTAATTTGCAGTAAGATTAAAACATAGTCACTGATGCATTTTTGCTGTTAAATAAAAAGAAGAGCCCTCTGTGTCACTGCTCTCAGTGTGGTTATACTTCACAAGAGGTGATGATGACTATGACACTGCGTGTTGCCACAAACAACTCTTGTGCAAGTAAGGGCAGAAACACAAGCAATCTTTCCAAACATCTTGCAAAAGTGCATCACATACAGGCGGAGAAATGCAATCGACTGACTAGCTTGTAGTTTATCTCCTGTTACCCCATCCAATTTGGGTATGTTATAGTTTATTATAGTAATTCACTCAGATTTCTGAGGTTTCTTATATTATTTTCCCTGTTTAATGGTTTTTTGGGTAGTTTTTCGTTATCAGCTGTAAGAGTCCAAGGACAGAGTGTGGTATGCTGAAAAACCCTCTGAGACAGGTTGTTATTTGTGATATTAGTCTTCATAAATAAAATTAGAAAGTGAAGTTAAATTCTAAACAATGCTGTAGCAGATTGTTAATTTATATACTGTTCTGACATACATAGAAAATGAAGCAATGTTAATTCTGTTCTTATTTTGTTTCAATTTTTTATCCCCAAAAGAACCAATAACAGTGCTGTTTAAGTACCTGATCAATAAGCAACGTCAGTAAGAGTAGTAGTATCGTTAAAATGTTAATGATGCCCATCCCTAGATCAGATTCTTAATTGGTGACACTAATTTGGGGTGGCCACCTTCAAACTGTGCTGATTGTATAGATCTTCTATGCTGTCAGGTGGAAGATGTTTGTGAAGCATCCATGTTTTCAAAGACATGGGTGTAAATTTTAAGTGCAACTTGATTGGTTCACAGAGGCATACAACTGCAAAGCGATACCTCTAGTTCTGATTACATTTTGTAAACCCCGGTTGGTTGCTTTTGGTTGTGACACAGTAACAAGTATCACATGTTTTGCATTTGTTGTTTTCTTAAAGAATACAAAATGCCCTTTTTTCCTATCTTCTGCTTCCATGACATAATTTGCAGAATGGTGCTTGTACTATCTTATTCCCATTCTTGATTTAACAAACATTTAATTCTGAGCTACATGATTTCTGTGTGTTGGTTTCTACATAAACTTACAAGCCTCTCAAACTTGATCGTAGGATCCATTCTCCCATGGTTATTGTCTTCAAGCTCACTGTTCCTCACTGTTAGCAGAACAATGGCCCTGACCACTGAATCTGGTTCCTTTCCCCCTTTAGACAATAAAATTGGTTCCTTTATTCATTATTAAATATTTGTAGATAGCAAAATCCTGTGTTTTTCCCCGACACTTTTATAGTTTTTTAAAGATTTTTCTACCAAAACGTCTCTGATGGTTTTCCTCTGACTGCCAAGCCAACAGTTATCCACATTAGAGAAAAAAGGAGTTGATTCTTCATCTGAGTTGCCTTCAACTATTACCACGTCTAAGAGCATTGGGCCTCCTTCACCAACTGTTCTTAAGAAGACATTTCTTCTTGAACACCACTTACAAAATTTTCATGAACATTCTGACATTCACCAGTGTTTTCTTTTTTGGGATTTGAGTTAGGTGAGAAAAGAATCTATGTGACCAAAAACACACTTAACATACATTTGAGTACTAACATGTTTGTACAGAATATCTAATGATTGTGTTTTCTTCAATGCTACAGTTGTATAATATTAAAGCAACTAAATTACAATACTGTTTGTATCACTTATAATATTTAAATAGATATTGTCATTACTTTACAGTAATACTTTGAAACACATCAGTTATGTTAATTGGAAACCATGCCATCCAATAATTAGTGATTGATTACGCTATTTTCAGCCCAGAGTAAGCCTAGATCTCTTATTAGGTCTACTTACACAATTTACTGCTCCTGCAAGATGTTGCAGTAATGGATGGACACATAAACAGGTATAGATCTATCTGTAGAGAGTGACAAGGGCAAGCCTGCCGCTCTGTAGTGGACATCCTGTATATATATATATATATATATGAATATATATATAGATAGATAGATAGATAGATAGATAG
>JAPZEB010000020.1:34355232-34370232 GCA_029783705.1 Chaetodon striatus | reverse complement strand
GGAGAAACAGGCTGGAGTGCTGACACGGAGGCTAAGCAGTGTACTGCTCTGGAAGGCTCATCAACAAAACAAATTTTAGCCCACCTGAAAAAGTCCCACCTAAAAAGCCAATATCCGTTTAAGTGTACCCTATGATTAGAATATTTTCACCGCTTTACCCTAATGTTAGACAGCGATATCCGACAGGATACTGAGGCTGTTAAATTGCTCTCTTCAAAACCAGACTCCAATGAGAAAAAAGATGTTTAACATCACTGAACACAAGAGCTGCTGGTTTACCACTGCCTCGGTCAGTTACTTTGTTTTTTGTTATTGTCTGCTTTTGTTGTTTTAAAGGGTTAGTATGGATTCACCAAAGTCACACATTAACACAAACAAACTAACTGATCAAGGCAGTGGTAAACCAGCAGCTCCTGTGTAAAGCAATCTAATGTTACTGTTTTTGTCAGTAGAGTGCAGAGGCTGTGATGAAAGCATAGATAGGGAACTTAGGCCATTAATGTTAGAAAGCGCTTTCTGCCTTAACACTAATCTTGGTTTTTTAGGTGGTTAAAGCACATTTTGCTGCTGCCTCCATCCACGGCAGTGCATTGCTTTGCTTCAGTGTCAGTACTCCTGTTTGCTTCTCTAAACCGGGGGCTGACCACCATCTACTGTAGGTAAAACATTGACTGTGGAGAAGTACCTCATAAACCCCCACTTCAAAAGCTCCAAGGTGAAGGTCCAAGGTCATGTGGAAACACAAAAATAAGGTACTGACTGAGGTTAAAAAAAAAAGTGGAGTAGGGATTTCCCACTCTACTTCAACTAACAACTAAAGTTGTAAAAGATAAAACTCAGTATGTTTAAAAATGACCCTGATGAAGGCCACAAGCCAAAATGCATCAGTCTAAAGTTGTTCTACATACCACAAGTGTTGCTGGAGTTTTACCTGCTGAGGTAAAAAGGTTGACATGTCACAAAAGAGAAGATGCGATCAAAGCTGACAAAGCTTTGAAGAAATGTTGCAGTATTCAAGTCTTTCTGCAGGCAGAGGTGTCGGGGGTGTACAGAACCACAGTGTCCTTTGTTGCATATCATCCCTCTATATTTTACCGCATTACAGCTGATAAAACAACACAGGGTACAGCACATGCTAATCATAACATATATATATTTTTAAAGACAAAACAAAGTTCAACCAGAGTTTCTGCTCCTCAGCAGTTTAAAGAAACAAGCACCGATTGACTTTTTATTATGCTGAAAATGACCATTTGATGAGAAAAATAGCATATGCCACAGGAGGTTGATTGATCACTGTGGTCATTTTTTAGTGTGGGCACTACAAGCACAGATAATCAAACATTCCTTCATAGATTTGAATTGAGTTGTGTTACAGCATAAAGCTATGTAATCCAACAACATCGCTAACTACGGTCTCAAAAAATACTATCAATTTAAATGAACACATCCCATTGCTGATGGCAGAATTAAATGAAGACTGTTGGCAGACTGTCTGAGTGAAGTTGGCAGATTAAGATGCTTTCCAGTATTATAGTCGTGTGTTTTAATTTGCTCTCAAGTCACAGCGCTTTTATGACTTTCTGTTATTCCAGGTTTTTGACAGAAAATTACAATATGTTCATTGAAATGTTTCAGCTGATCACTTAAATTGGAGCAAAGCAATCTGTATCAAAGCAACATCTGTGAGCTGGAGAATCACTAAAGCGGCATCACAAGATTAGCAAGTAGCTGTGATGACGCATCGTGATCCTTACCAAAAAAACAAAAGTTTTCTGTTGCCACAACAAACAATACACCCAAATATTCATTCTTGTGTCGTCATTTGGTTCAGTTTGTGAATCCAGTCCCTCGTGGAAAATTCCCTCTGTCTGATGGCAAGTTTGGATTAAACATCCAATGAAGCGGGCAGAGAAAGTAATGAGTTATAGTGACAAAAAGCAGCTCAGTGGAGCACACAGCTCTGACAATCTCCAGTGCATTTCATAGTGATACGCTATGATAAAACTGAACCATAATTACCCCCAAAACTTTCAACCAGCACCACCAATATTTTTGAATAAGTCTGACAAACAAATAGTTGTGTTCCATGGCAAAGGGCCGAACATGCTGACTTTAGACAGTTAAAAAAGGGCAGAGTTGTGCATAAAATATCCAACTACATAAAAAAAAAAAAAAAATTAGTTTTGTCTTTTGAATTGTGTCAACACAACAACAGCTTTACTGAGCCAAAAGAAATTGAAGTTGAGAGTGTTGTTGTGTTTGTGTCACTGCAGGTGAGGTGTGCAGCTGTCTTTGCTCTGGGGACGTTTGTGGGAAACTCTGCCGAAAGGACGGACCACTCCACCACCATCGACCATAATGTGGCCATGATGCTGGCCCAGCTTATCAATGATGGCAGCCCTGTGGTCCGCAAGGTCTCTGCAACACAATAACAATCACACAACACTGACCCTCGCACATAGAATACACACTGTTTATCATACTGATATACAGTGGCATGCAAGAGTTTGGACACCCCAGGTTGAAATTTCTTTTACTGTGAATAGTTAAGTAAGTAGAAGATGAATTGATCTCCAAAAGGCATGAAGTTAAAGATAGAACATTCTTTTCAACATTTTAAGCAAGATTAGTGTATTATTTTTGTTTTCTACAATTTTTAAAGTGAAAAAAAGGAAAGGAGCACCGTGCAAAATTTTGGGCACAGCAAGACATTTGAGCTCTTTTTACCAGGATCTCAGGCCATAATTGGCTTGTTAAGGCCATGGCTTGTTCACCGCTTTATAAATACTCCAACTCCTGAAACCTTGTCAGCAGCCATGGGCAACAGTTGCCTAGCGCTCTGAAAACTAAAATAACTGATGCCCACAAAGCAGGAGAAGACTATAAGAAGATAGCAAAATGTTTTCAGGTAGCTGTGTCCTCCAATCATAAGTAAGAAATGGCAGTTAACAGGAACTGTGGAGGTCAAGTTGAGGTCTGGAGGACCAAGAAAACTTTCAGAGAGAGCTGCGCGTAGGATTGCTAGAAAGGCAAATCAAAACCCTGTCTGACTGCAAAAGACCTGCAGGAAGATTTTTCAGACTCTGGAGTGGTGGTGCACTGTTCTACTGTGCAGTGACACCTGTGCAAATATGACCTTCATGGAAGAGTCATCAGAAGAAAACCCTTCCTGTGTCCTCACCACAAAAGGTTTGCAAAGAAACATTAAAACAAGTCTGATGCTTTTTGGAAACAAGTCCTGACTGATAAAGTTAAAATTGAACTTTTCAGCACAATGAGAAAAAAGGGTGCAGAGTTTCAAAAAAAGAACACCTGGATCATGGATCCATCATGCTTTGGGCTTGTGTTGCAGCCAGTGGCATGGGGAACATTTCACAGGTAGAGGGAAGAATGGCTTCAATTTGACTTCAGAAAATTCTGAAGGCAAACATCACACTATCTGTAGAAAAGCTGAAGGCTTTGCCATGGCCCTCGTCCCCCGATGTAAACATCATTGAAAATCTGTGGATGGACCTCAAAACAGCAGTGCATGCAAGATAGTCCAAGAATCTCACAGAGCTAGAAGCCTTTTGCAGAAAGAATGGGTGAAAATCCTCCAAAGAAGAATTCAAAGACTCTTAGCTGGTTACAGAAAGTATCTAGAAGCTGTGATACTTCCACTTCTAAGTACTGACCATGCGGGGTGCCCAAACTTTTGCTTCAGGCCCTTTTCCTTTATTTTTAACAGTGAAAGATTTAAATAAAAAAGTAATGTTGCCTAAAATATTAAAGAAATGAGTCATCTTTAACTTTTTGTCTTTTGGAAATCAGGTCATCTTTTGGTCTTCTGGTCAAAGAGGTGACACACGTACTACATCCACTCCATGATTTGCTCCCACAGACATGAGCAGACAATACAAACAGACAGCTACTGAGCAGCAACACCCTTACACACACAGCCAGTGCACAACAAACAGGTTGAAAGCAGTAACCCTGCCTACAGCAATCGGCCTATACAATACAGAGCTGAATAAAACAAAAGATAGATAGCTGAAGTTTTGAGGTTCTTTTGTTGTATATTAGTTTATACATTTATGTACACTCAAACTCAGGCAACAAACACAGCTTACATAGTAGTGTTTTGGTAAAAGGAAGTTCATGATTAGAAGGTTGCAGTCAGAAAGCAATAAGAGAAATTGTCTTAGGTGATGGTAAAGCATTTGAAATCACTGCAGCAGCTGCCAAAACCAAAGAGACAGCCTTGGTGAAAGTATGAGTAATTTGATGAAGTGTGTTCACAGTCATGTAGCCAACCTTCAGGAATCATAAAGAAGCAGTACATTTAAAGTGATGAAGGCTGCATTCACCAATTTAAATAAAGTTAGCAAGACTACTTTTAAGATCAAATCAAATATTCTGATAGTTTTATATCATTATATTCATTATATGTGTAGAATACATTCTGTAACCGCTTCTGAATTTTCCCAATACCGACTGTTATGTAAGTAGTAATACACTCTGCCATTCTGTCCATACTGCTGCAGTTTCCATGTATCGCCACTAGAGGTCGACAAAGCTCTTAGATTTCTCTATTGACCTGTAAACACTGGGTGTGGTGAGGGGACAGCTCACCTCCAGGTCAGGGTAGCTGAGGACCACGAGCTGGGCGCAGGCGTTCACATCATCCCCTTTGATGAAGGAGAGGTCCACTCCTCCAACTCTCTTCAGGCCCGAGAAGTCTGGACTCGTCTGCCAGTCCTCAGTGTCCTCCTCCACCACCTGCTGCCTGAGACAAGCCTGCTCACTGCACAGAGGACAGACTCCTGAGTCTTACAGTGCAATCACAGGACACATGTAGGGACAAACACTCAAACTAATCCAGATCTCAAATCTGGAAACAATATTGGCAACTGTTATCACTCAGTGACTGGCATGTGCTTCATTACATTGGGGGGAGATATGTTCTCTAAGTAATAATGTAAAAAGTATTTTGGATTATAAGAAGTTGAGACACATTAAAGATAGATGTTTTTTAGAGTTAACACTCTATGATTACACATAATAATAACACAAGCTGGCTGTGATATTTTATTCTACACTAGAACAGCATTCCTGGCTCTATACCATAATGTAAAATTGTAAAACCTGTTAAAAGAATAAATATCCTTTGTGATTTAGCTAAATACACAGGACATGTTACAGGGTTGGGTTGGTGGCTTTTTTTAGGTGGATGGGGTCGTACTGGGGACGGCCCTGATGTCACACTACAGACTGGGGCTGTCCTCAAAACGTGCCATGTCAAAAAAATATTGAGAAATGTTCATCATAACAGAGCCCAACATGACTTATTCAAATAGCTTGTTTCATCCCAGCAACAGTTCAAAACTGAAGGGTGCTATATTAAGGGAACAGTGTGCCAGATTTAGTGGCATCTCATGGTGAGAACTGCAGTTTGCAACCAACTGAAACTTCTCCTAGTAAGAATTCCTTCCGTGGTTTTTACTGGAAGCCAAATTATCTGCAGAGGTCTCTTCCTCTCCAAGACAAACAGACCAGGTGATTTGAACTGGCAAAAACACTGAATAAAGCAGTGTCATGTTACAAATCAGTAACAAGACCAGCACCTGTTAAAGTGTGCTAACCTATCTTTTGTGATAACTTAATGTGTACGCAGGTTACTTCTGATCCAGTGACGTGGAGATTTTGTACCAAGAGCCTAATTATCCTCAGAGGTCTCTATCACTATTCTCTACGACACCGTTTGGCACATCGCAGATGGACCACTTGACTTCTCCAACACAAATGAAACACGTGTTTTTAAACCAGTAACAACATCAAATAAAGCAGTTTCACATTAAGAAAATTTGTGTTTATTGGACACTTTTGCTGCAGAGGGGCTTTCCAACTACAGTGAAACATATGAATGGCCCTGCTTCTAGCGCTTTTAAAAATTGTATGTCCTTTGCCAATCTTTAGAAAGAAAGAAAGAAAAATGAAAAAATAAGAACAGGACATGCAGTTTTTCTTTCTTTCTTTCTTTCATTGATGTGTTTAAAGAAATCTTTTCAACTGTATGCCCTGTTTCTTTGTTTTTTGCTGGTTTTATCTGATGTAGCCTTGAGTAACACCATGGCCAAGGGACAACAGCCTCTTGGCTAATTCTGGCATTTTTATACCATCTGTATTTATTAATTTGCACTGTATCTTCTCAGATAAACTAAACTGAAACTGAGACTGAAACTGAAAACATAAATGGCCCTATCTAGAGCCACTGTTTGGTTTGTGCGTTCTGGGCTACTGTAGAAACATGGTGATGCAACATGGCAATCGCCATAAACAGAGACGCACTCCCTATTTAGATATAAAAGGCTCATTCTAAGGTAACAAAAACATAATTCTTATTTTTAAGTGATTATACACTAAAGAAAACATACTTATTATATTATACTCCATCTCTGCAAATATATCCCCCTAAATCCTACACACTGGAGCTCTCTGTAGTTACATTACAGAGGGTTGAAAGGCATTTTTGCTTTAAAGCTTTAAAGAAAAATAACTGAAAGAATTCCCTGACTATCAAAACATCTGCAGATTAATTCATTGGGAATTTCATTTTTTTTTTTTCCTTTTCCCCAATTTGCACAATTGCACAAGTTCTGCTCCTCTAACTAATATTTGTAGATGGTGGTTATAAGAACAGGATTAGTCATATCTGGGTTGAGATAACCCATGGCCTGCTCCTCTGCAGCATGTAAACACACACTTTTCTTAAAGTTCCACAGACAGCTCTCTTTCTCTCTCTCTCTCTCCCTCTCTCTCTGTCACACACACACACACACACACACACAATCAGAGCTGGAGATAGCAGGGGGCATGAGGACATAACATAGAATCATGGTGTTATCACTGTCCCTGTCATTATAAACTCAAATCAATGGCTGCTGGTGGCTCAAGCCAAGGGCTGGTGAGAGAAGAGTCACAGCAACACGGTCACACTGAAGTGCAGCGACAGCTCTCAACATCTTATGGAACACTTTGTCATTATTTTGTTTTGTTTCACCAGGCTAATATTTCAGGTCAGTTATGAAAACGTGTCTACACTATAGTAAATGAGTTCCAGTGACATCAGCTGGACTGTAAAGTGTACTGTATATAGTTGAGGTACAGAAACAGGAGAACAGCACACTGACCTCTCCCACTGTTTGACCACATCTTCTGCAGGAGGAGCGGACATCTCTATCAGCCTGCTGAGGGGACACGAACAACCAAGGAATGACTGTGAATAAGTAAAATCTGCTGACAGAAGTAACGTGGGCACAAGCTCCAGTATGTCACTGTTTTGCTTCCGTGTATTAACGTCACTTCTATGGCGGGGCTTACAACGAGCGTCATTGTGGTTTTAAGCGAGTAAATCCTGCCATCTGGTGGCCAAAGACTGAATTACACTAATAAAAAATATTTAATGCATGCATTTCATTTTTCTGATAATACCGACACTCAAGGGCGGATCATGAGACAATGGGCCCCTGGGAAAAAGACATGCAAAAGGCCCCACCACCTCTCCTACATGAGAGCAAGACCCACAGACTTTGTGCCGGTTTTGCCTCTTTTTGTTGTTGTTGTTGTTGTTGTTGTTGTTTTGCTTCTCTTTGTAGTTACCAGCATCTTTTTTTTTGTTTTGTGTCTCTTCGTGGTATTTTTGTGTGTCCATGTAGTTTTTGTGTTTCTTTATAATTGTTTTGTGTCTCATAGGGATATATTTGTGTCTTTTTTGTCATTTTGTTTCTCTTTGTTGTCACTTTTTATTTCTTTGTAGACCTTTCATGTCTCTTGTCTTGTCATTTTGTGACACTTTGAGATATATTTGCATCTGTTTTGGTTATTTTGTTTCTCTTTTTAATCGTTCTGTGTCTCTTTGTAGCTCCTTTGCATCTCTTTGAAGATGTTGTGTGTCCCTTTTCAGTCATTTTGTGTCTCTTTAAGGTATATTTGCACCTTTTTGGGTCATTTTGTGACTCTTTATGGTCATCTCTTTGTAGATCCTTTGTATATCTTTGTTGTTGCACAGCAATCCTTTTTTAATGTGTTGTGTATGCATTTATACATGGTAGGCAATTTATTGTTCTATAGGCTGGTTGTCCTTTTTCTTAAAAAGACATATACAGGTTTAATTTGAGGGAATACATTATTTGGCGGGGGTGGGGGGAATTGATCAAATCAAATTGACTGATGAACTGAAAACCCAATATCACACTATATGGTTTTAAAAAGGAGGATTATTGATCCATTTGACTGCTATAGCTTGTCAAAGGGCAGGTATGCTGAAAAAAAACCCAAAACATATGGACGGACACTGACATGTCCACTGATAAGCAGACGTCTAAATGTAAGACATTAGACAGTGCATCGTCCAGTAAAACGATTTCACAAGTGAAAACTGTTTGAGCTGGTGTTGCCCTGCTAGTCTAATGGTCAAGGTGCATACCCCATTCCCAATTCTTTATCCCCCATTTCAGACATTATAATTACACTATTAAATATAGGCAGACATTCTGGAAATAATGAACAGTGTAAATGCTGAAATATTTCTGTGAAATATGGTGCACCTCAGGGCCCTGTTGTTAGCCCTCTCTCTTCTTTTTATTTGACCCTTCTGGCTAAATTTCTGTGAAGTCAGAATGAATTCCTACTGCCACGTGGATGATACACTGTTATATGTGCATGTGAAGGTGGATAATCACGCCAGTATTACTAAATTAGAGCCTGGCCTGACTGCTGCTTACTGTGTCTAAATTCTGAGAAGAAGTGAAGTGCTGGCTCATGCTCATGGCTGCTCCACAGACATATTAATCAGATAACAGTATTTCTTCAAAACCGTGTGATCTCACAATGTTTGACTGCCAAGAATCTCAATGTTACTTTTGATCCTTCTCTATCCTTTGATCTACATCTCAGGAAGTCAACAGCACTGCTTTTCCCACCTACATACAGTAACACTGACAGTAGAACTGACAGTACCTAGGAGGGAAAAATGAGTGTGAAAACCAGCAATTTGCAATAAGGAGATTTAGTTTGGTGGGAACAGATTAGCTTTTCTTGATCATTATTGAAGTGATGCAGCAAACATGAAACCTATTTATATGATTCTCATTAACAAGTCATGAAAAGTGAATACAGCAACACAGTGACTGAAATGTTGAGAGACACCATCCATCCATTTTCTAACCACTTATCCTCTTGAGGGTCATGGAGGTGCTGGAGCCTATCCCAGCTGACATTGGGCGAGAGGCAGGGTACACCCTGGACAGGTCACCAGACTATTGCAGGGCTGACACATAGAGACATACAACCATTCACACTCACATTCACACCTAAGGACAATTTAGAGTCGCCAATTAACCTAACCTGCATGTCTTTGGACTGTAGGAGGAAGCTGGAGTACCTGGAGAAAAGAACATGCAAACTCTGCACAGAAGGGCTCCCTTCTGGGGTTGACCCACACTCATGTTTAGTGTTGGCCACCATACTTAGGAGCCCCTTGGAGACAAGAGTGTTTTTTTAAATGTGAATCTGCTTTATTTGGTGTATCTGTCATTATTTATTTATTTTTCAGTAAAAACCTCCTCAACATCTGGACATATCGTCACTTGGTCGTTGATTTCCACTTCTTTTTTTCACCCTCCTACAGCAACAAAAAACAGGTATCCTTTTGACTTGGTGGATGGGTCCAATAATACCGGTCTTCACCCAGAAGCCTGGTGTTCACTCTCTGTATGAATGTAGAACTTTGATGTTTTTTTTTTCTAAACCTAACCACATGCATTTGTTGCACAAGGAAAAAAAGTTTTTTACTGACGTTGTAGGTTTAATTTTTAAAAAGACTGTATGCATTGCTGTATGTATGCAATGTGAAAATGGAAGTGCTTTTTCAAAAGATACCATGCATGTAACAGGCGTAAATTAACAAGGTGTCACAAATCTACCTAAAAAATACCTTGGCATACATAGACGTAAAAGTCCACTGACCAGGTGGCAATATGTGATGAATTGGGAGTAAGAATGTGTTGATTTAAGGGCAGGCTGCTGATAGTGTACTCGGCTTCTCAGTCAGATCCACCTGTTGCTCCTCCACATAGTCAGCCTCTCACCCAAATATGGTCACTTATGGCTCCAAAAAACCAACATGGCGATGGCTGAAGTACAAAACTTGAGGCTTCAAAATAGCAGTCCCCAAACCAATGGGAAATGTCACAGTAGCTACGTCCATTATTCTACACAGTCTATGGGAAGAGGCATAGCAGAGGATGTTAATTGCTTAACTGTACCATGCATTATGAGATAATGTAAATTCAGTTTTAGTTGAGTTTTACCATTTGTCTTTTACCTCATTCTGTATTCTGTAAACTCTTCAAAAAAAAAAGTAATTGTATTCCTAGTGTTACTTTGTCGTGTGACTTCAGACTCCTGCAGACCAAAGATATAAACTGTGTGGGGAAACTGACTCCTCCAAAAACCCAGATGGTTAATTCAGTCACAGTTTGTCATCTCTTATAATCTTTGCATTTGGTAGCAGTCCAGTCCTCTATGTTCATCATTTGAGGGAAGAAGAATACTTGGGGGATCTTCTTACCGGTGTTTCCCAGTTTGATCTGAGAGAATGGCTTCTTATGAAAACATCAGAATAGCTCCTCCAGTTTGTTCAAGATCCACAGAGTTCCAAGACTCCTCACTCGCTCCACTAACAACGGCAACAGCATTCTATTCAAGCTCATCTGTTAATGTTTAGTTGCTTGGATAGACATTACACTCTCATTTGCATGAAAATCAAACACCAGCAAAAATGAAAGTAAGGACTCTGTGAACATCTCCCCACTGATCTAGCCATCTCTTACAAAATCAAATCAAATCAAATCAACTTTATTTGTATAGCGCTTTTCCTGCAAGGACATGCAACACAAAGTGCTTTACAGAATTTAAAAGCAATTAATACAATTAAAGAAAGAAAAACAATTACAAAGAAAGCCCCTCCCTCCCACCCTCCATACTAGACACACACACACACACACACACACACACACACACACACACACACAATCACACATGATAGGGACTTCACACTTGACATTGCATCCTTGTGTCCTGAGCAATAAGCCTGCCATCACATTGTTGCGTCTTTTACCAGTGCTAGAGTGTACATGTTATTTTAGACCAGCTATGAACAGAAAGTTCACTCATGCTTGAGTCTGCTACAATGTAAAATCTCTGGTCTCTCTTTCTTCATCTGTTGCTGAATGTCCTTTAGCGAGTGATGGAACACAAGCTGTACACAGCATGCTGTTTAGCGGTGTAACAGTTCAGGCTGTTCTCATGCACTGTTCGTACATACACCTACGAATAGTAAGGCACCACAATTTGTATATGACCTACGTAATCGTGAGCCAGTAATATGTGTATAACCCATGTAATTGGGAAGGTGTGCGATCATGTGACCCATGCACTGATGGGAGTAAAGAAGGAAGTAGTATAAAGAGCAAAAGTCTGCATCAGAAGGCAGGTTGGGGTGGTGGATGGGTTAAGCAAACACAATGCATTCCCAGAGGAACTGTGAGTTATTTTAAGGTCGGGACATCATCAGCCGACCATTTTTCTTTTCCTGAACCTAACCTACATACCTGTCTTTGTCTAAACTTAAGCTACATAACTTTACATTAAGTAAGTAACTTTACATTAAGTATGTAACATAAGGACACCATTTGTAGGGCAGCAATTTACCAGGGAGAACATGAAAGGACGGACAGGGACTCCTTTCATTTTAATTTGATGTATTACCCTTCACTGCATCAATGTGCAGGAAGCACACTGGTGAGACTATATTATGGTTTCAAAGGCTTGTGTGTGGAACTTCCTGCTCTTATATACACATGTGTTTATTGACAGCTCATGCGGTGTGACTGTGTGAAGACCCAGGAAGCGGACAATTTGGACTCCGCTCCGTTCTCGCCTTCCAGCCCACGGGAAAAATGGCTCAGAAGGAGGACACATGTCAAACTGAGGGTAATGAATTATTTGTTGGTTTATTTTGTATAAATATACTTTTGCCCCAGTTTGCTCTGCTGACAGAAATGCGAATTTGTGGCTACTCAGTTAACTTTCAGAAGCTCATATTTAAACTTTATGGGAACAAATTCATGAATTTTTTAACAAAGCACTTTGGCTTGGACACCAGATATTACACAACCTGGAATATTGTCTTCAAGGTGCCTCTCATTCTCAGAAATACTCTCACCCACACAAACACAAATACACACACAGAAACACACACAGAGCAGGTATTGTTCTTCTGCTGCAATGGTTTTGCATTCATTCAGACTAAAAATACTGTCATCACTAACTGCTGAGGTTGTAGTGCTTTAGCGCTGCGGACTGTGTGAACTGTTCATAACCTGAAAACTTTAAATGCTCCCACACTTTCACCTTGAAGCACTGCAGCAGGCAGATACACACAATTACTTGAGGCTTCTGAGCCCTGCAGAGTAGAACAATCAAGGTCACATTGCCATCCATCAAGTGCTCCTTTTATCTGCCATTTCCTAAATACAAGAATTTAGTGACTGCTTGCTTTTCACAGGGCTATAAATAGATCCATGTAACCAGAGCACCATGGAAACATATCTATATTTGAGTCTGTGAAGGTTTTCTTCTTTCAGTGTCATCTTGTTCATGCCTCGCCTTGGCCCAGTGATGTGTTTCTGATGTAAGTGCTCAAAGAAAGCTGCTCTGAAAAAGTTGCTTAGCCTGAATACAGCTCAGCATATGGAGATTTGGAGCTGCTCCGTGCTGAGCCTGCTGCAGAATGGTACTATTCAGAGGGACTTGGCATCTATTTCTGATCTTCCTTGACTTAGTAAGAGGTGTTTGTCACAGCTGGAGAGGGACCACGAGTGTGGCTTTCATTTCTTGTACATGCTGCTCTTTCGCAGGAGGGGTCTGACTCTCTAACCCATCTCTTCCACACGTACTCTGGAAGTGGATGGTGGTACTGAGGCACATGTAGCTTTCACATATGACCACACAGTGAGTGCCTAGTGAACTGTGTCAAGGTAATTTAGCTAGACATTGACCAGTGTCAGGCCTATTCATGTCACACAGCAGCTGTGATGTTTTATGTATTGTATGCTGTGTGTGTGCCCAGGTGTGCACGTATGGTGCCCTTACTCTGCATGCGTGCTATCGCTGGATCAGTATGTAAGACCTCGTGCTGGCAAATAATTAATTGTTGACAAAGCTAATGCGGAATAACAGCTGGAAATGTTGAACTTCCTTGTTAGATGTCACATCCTCTAGATCAATTATCATTAACTGATGTGGTGAAACAAGAAAATGCAACCACATTACGCTTGATCGCATCAGCACTTAGCGATATTTATTAAAATTTGCAGATGCTCCATTATCTTTCAGTGAGTGCTGTCAATAAACAGAAGTGTGTTTTCAAGTAAACAAAATGTCATCACAGCCTCGTGCCCCTGATAAAAATCACTGCAGCAAAGGTGGAATAAACAATTGGCATCTATTGCTGTTGCATGTGTTTACATTTGAAATTGTTCCTCTGTTAGCATGTTTATATAAGCTTGTATTTCATATTTTAAGAAGTAAACATTTTATCTCTTCTTGAACATAAAGCTTGTGAAGGAAACGTTATCATTTATCCCATAACCTACAGGCAAAAAAAACAAAAACAAAACACTTTTCGAGTCGTCTAACTATTTAGGAGAAAAGCAGGGTGTTGAAAAAGGGCATGTGTGCCGAGCAAAATTCTCCAGGATAAAGTAAAGGTTACAGAAATGGCAGAGGAGTGGGAAGGGGAATTTAAATTTCAGTCATGGTGGCCCACAACACAGTGTGAGAATTCTACATTAGTGTACTTATAATATGCTATTAAAATGCAACCAACTCAGCAAGAAGAGATTTAGGGATTAGTGTTTCTCTGCTGGCTCACTTGGAGGTACTCACTGAATGTGGAGCAAAGAACAAGACAAGGACGCTAAATGTAGAGAGGTAACACTTTTTTCTGGAGGGTCCCGCAGTGCATACATCAGAGACATTTGGCTGGGTATTGGAATCTGGATGTGCAACACATCAAAGCAGGGGACAGCCAGTGCTGTATGTTGTAAGAGCTTGTAAAAACAGGTCATACAAGGACAAACACCAGCTGTGATTTTAATGGGACTACACTGTAGTTCAGACAGGCACAGAAGACATTTTGTCGCCACATGTTCTACACACCGTCTAATCATTAACGTCCACATTTTAGGTTGTCCATGTTAAATGCTTTTACCATTTTAACACTCGTCCCTTCCTCAGCCTCTTCCTTTGTTACATTTAGTTCATTGTTAATTACGAATGGTTCTTTAGACCCTTTATTAACTGAATTTTTGGCCACTTTGCAGAGGCAGAGACAAGCTGTAAACACAACATTTACATACTATCACCTTTAAGATTATGTGGGTAACCGGTAAGCAAACAGTTGCCAATTTATTCACACATCAAGTTGATATAGAGCAACATCAGCTTCATTTGGAGTTGTGTTTCTGGCCACCTGGAATATCTAGGTCCAATATTAATTCTGTTTTAAGTTGTTTTTTTACTCTCCATCAACTCCTATGAAAAACATCTGGACCTTTAGCTGCAAATGCTCCAATATGTTCATAAAGTAGTCGCTAATTTTGTCTGTGGTTTGCTGCTGTTTCAGGCAGGTAGCACTGGGTAGGCTTTTAAAGTTTTTTCACTGATTAAGCTGCCTGCTGCATCTGATACGGTACGATACGATACGATACGATACAATACGATACGACTCAATTTGAGATTAAATGAGATGATACCAGAAGATTTACTTTTATGTCCTCTTGAGGAAGTTTGTTCTGGACTTCCTCCTGCAGTTCCACAGAAGACATCATCATGCATACTACTGTCTAGTGATAACTGTCAATGCAGTGCTTGACAGGGGAGGTTGCAAAACCT
>JAPZEB010000020.1:34291746-34304182 GCA_029783705.1 Chaetodon striatus | reverse complement strand
TCAAGGTCACGGTGACCTTTTTTGGCCATTACTCAGCATAATAACTCAGGAACAGAAGGGGAGACATTTGATCAGATCCTGAATTAGTGACCCTAATCTTGAAAGTGTGCTGATTGTATAGATCTTCTGTGCTTCCAGGGGAAGATGTGTGTGAAGCATCCATGTTTTCACAGACATTAGATAAACTGTAAGAGAAACTTGACTGGTGCACAGAGGCATACAACCACGGGCAGTAATTCTAATTAAAACTGATCCAGTATTGAGTGAGAGCAGCGGCCAGGATGCAAGCTAACCACTCAGGAAATGTTTGCAACATCAATGTATATCCACCAAAAGTGCTTGATTTTGCCACTTACAGGCTCAGATTGTTATTCCAAGTGTCTGACAGTATTATGGAAAAGACCTCTACAGAGATTGACCTTTTTGTTAAAGAGTAAGATCTTTTTTGGTGAACCAGAAACAGACCCAAAATCCCTATTGCCAAACACACCAGACTCAATTAACATAAACACTAATTTTTGCTTTCCAGCATATTTTTCACATCTAATTTAGTGAAAGGGTTTTTTCCCACAAAACCAGAGTTGGTGATTTTTGGAACAGTGGTGAGACAAACCAAGACAGCTTTTGTGAGTTTTATTTTGCTTCTGTGGACTTAAAATTAAGTGAGTTTTACAATTATACAATTAACATTTATTTCAATGATTTCTGGTGGGTTTGACGATAGTGATTTTGGTGCTGTTTCTGGGTAAACAAAAAGAATCTTACTCTTTAACAAAGAGTCAGTCTCAGTAGGTATCCTTTCCTTAATGTTGTCAGACACTTAGAATAACAGTCTGAGCCTTCAGTGGCAAAAACATTTACTTTCAGTAGACATACATTGATGGTGCTCAATTGCCCACAGGGATTACATTGCAACGCGTTTCGCCAGTGGTGGCTGCAGCGGTCTTGCTCAATTAAAAAATTATTGTCTCCATTGGTCACTTGAACACAAAAACATGAGAAAGCAGTTCAAAAATATCAAAGGTACCCTTTAATGGTGTTCACTTTGGCCTCTGAAGTAACAGTAGACCCAGAAGACTAGTGTAGCTGGACATGCTAACATTCACAGCTTACATGACAGCGGAGAACACAATGTTGAGTCTAATTCTTATGCTTCTTCTCTTTTTTTTTTGATTCTGGAAAGACAGAAAATCACCCTCAGAACTCTTTAGGTACCTAGTAACCCTTTTACTGCAGGGATTGGCATGTAGTTGACATTATCAGGTAAGACATTAGACATTCCTTTCATATGTGTCGGTTTGCAATTTATATAGTCAGATTTATAGGACTGTGTATGAACATTAGATTTTTTTTCAGCTCACGAACTGTGAGGAGAAAATTGCTGAATTTAACAAAAAAGTGTGCTGCATAAGAATCGCTGAGTGCACCTTTAACTCCACACACGAAATTCCATTTAAATAGATGCTTATTTAAAGAACGAGAAAATATCTCTTGCCTTTGGTGA
This sequence comes from Chaetodon striatus, assembly GCA_029783705.1. Lineage (NCBI taxonomy): Eukaryota > Metazoa > Chordata > Actinopteri > Chaetodontiformes > Chaetodontidae > Chaetodon > Chaetodon striatus. The sequence continues at coordinate 34,302,678 of JAPZEB010000020.1, read as the reverse complement.
GGCCGAGGTCTGTCCTCAAACAGGCACTGCACCCATGACTTGTACTCACCTCAAAAAGGCTCCTCTCATGTATAAAAAAAGTACACTTTTTTAATCTAGTCCCAAAGGTGTCAGTGTTTAATTGGGAGCGTTGTGGTGCTGTGTGATTTTAATAGCGTGGAGCCACCCAGTCCGTCTCGCCGGAGGGATTAGCCTGTTAAAGTCCAAAGGGAAGCGGTGAAATTAGGGAACTGTAACACAGACTGGAGAAACTATTCCTGCGGCTACTGCACAGCACACAGACTTTACATCTCTACAGATTAGATTGAGGGTCGATCTAATTAAGTCCTGATCCACATATTGTTAATAGTGTTTCAACTTTTATTTTTCATTTACCTCCGTCCCCACTCTGTACTTATTCCTATTGCTGCAGTTGCTCAGATTACAGATGTTTATTTCCTGTTATCTTCTTTCTCTTCGTCCCTTGTCTTTTCGCTGCAGAAGTGAAAATAGGGCAGGCAGCCCTCTCCTCTTTGGCTTTAGGGAGGCAGACACTGTGTCCTGTTCTACATTTTGCTGCACTGCTTGGTGCCTTGTTAAATTCGGGGCTGTGACAAGTTGCTAAATCCAAAACTAGATACTCAGTTTGAAGTTGGAGATGGGCACGTGACTTGGAAGTTTCAAGAAAATGAGACAAAAAGCCCCAAGGTAGACACACTTCTTTTGTCTGCAGCCCTTACTGGGATGCAGGACAAGGGTTTTCAGTGTACTGTAGGCCAAGAGGAGCACCAAGTAGACAAGAGACAGAAACATACTTTACTATATATGTTGTTGGAGAAGTGCAATTATAGCAACCCGTTTGTGTGTCAGGTCATAATGTTTTTCTGTGTAAAGCTTCAGGCACAGATGGATTATTTTTACATGCAATTTGACAGAAAACAAAAACATGACCTTGGTCTGGTTTCGGGTTTGGTTCTCAGATTCGTCAGGACCAGGTTGGTTGAATCAAGTCGGATCTGAAAGGCACAGTTGCAGATTGTTTTTTTTTGCACAGTGAAACTGAAGCAAAGATCAAAGAAAAGCCCTTACATAAGGGACATACAGATGTGTGAACTGCTTTTTAATGTTACATAGCAGAGATCTTGCAAGTTCAGCTCCTCCTCCATATTTGACTTTTTCCTCACTAAAGCCGTGTTTCTACCAGAAACTTTTAGTATAGTACCTTTAGAACTAAAAGTAGCCCCTACAAAAGTACCTACACCGTATATGCATGTAGCGTTTCCACCGCTGACAGTACTCTTAAATGTAGGTGGGGTTGTTGTTACTCATGTATGAACATACATGTTTACTAATGTGTGAATAGTGGTTACATAACCTTCAAATCCAGACACAGCTCAGATCTGAGCAAGAGTAACTGTTCTCTACTGACCAATCTACAGACTGCAGTTTTTTTTTAGCTCCACTCCGTACCAGAGCAGTGTGCCGGGTAACTCAACAGAGGGGTGATGAAAAATGAGGACAGTTCTGTTGGTACCATCCACAACTTTTCACAATGGAAACAGAAAAATAACCTGTCTAATGTGTACCAAAATGAACTAAACGGTAACGGACTGTTTGGTGGAAACAAGGCTTAATTTGCTATGTGATTTGATGGATTTTGTAAGAGTCGCCTAAATAATGTGTTAAGTTCCAACTATTGGGGATCTCTCTTGTCGTGAATTATGTAAAATTATGTAAGAAATTAGTGTTAGTCTCCTGTCCACAATCATCAGGTCAGCAAGTGCTGATGTCATGTAGGTTACGCCTCATTTCACAAGGTCTTTGTCAACCAGGCAGGTCAAAGCCTTTTACCTCTCCAAATGTCAGGCTACAGCCTTCAAAGGTTGTACAAATGCTAAAGCAGGGATGCCAGTCAGAGCACTCCCATAAATAACGTCATCTTCTCTTTGAGGCACATGCTTGCCGGGCAAGTCCCAGGTAATCCTGGAGACTCTTTATTACCTAAGTCCTGGAGGACCTTTTCAAAGCAAACACAATGAAGGGAAGAGAGGGGAAAACACACTGAGGGGGGAGAAGTACCAGGAAGGCCGCAGCGCTGGCTTAATGAGCTGCAGTGTGTGGGAGAGCTAGTCCATCAATGGAGATAATAGCGCAGAATAAGAATGCAGAGGAAGGCGTCTTCTCCAGAGAGAAAAGAGCAGTGAAACAAGGATATTCATGCAAAGGAATAGATAAATATATCTCAAATTAGGTTAGATTGTCTCGGCACACTGGCACAGGAACAAGATGATCTACCACAACTGCTGGCAGCCCGGCTGATAGTGATGTTAAAAGTAGCTTTTTTTTTTCCCCCTTGTCTAAGATTCAGCAAGGGAAAAGCCATTCTGTGAACAGTATCATTACTGTTTTTGACATCGTTATAGGGGGAGAACATTTGATCCCAAGCAGTAAGAGAAAGAGATCAGGCCTAGAGAGAGAACATAGATAGAAGCTATCTATACCTCCACCTCTGTAAGGTGGTAGGATTTACAGCTGAGGAAACATTGCCCACACTCCTTTGCTCCTGCCCTTCCTTCTCACATCTCTAATCTCCATGTCCGTATTGATTTCTGTGTGGGTAACTAAGACCCGCTCTGGCCCACAAAGGTTCCCTCTGAGGCAGAATTGTATCCCGTGCTGAGCAGCTGAGTGTTGACCCTGTGAGACAGAACTGAAGGGTCGGGTTTAAGGTTGCAGATCTGTGAGCTCCGTCCCCCTGAACTCCCAGCAAACTGTTCTTATTGGAAGATTTAATGAAGTGGAGAAGGAAAGGGGAGAAGATAACAAGGAAAGATTTGGAATGAAGTGAGTTTGGGGTGAGAGGGAGTGGGTGGCTGGAGGGAGAGCCAGAGAGGAATGGAAAGACAGAACTGGGTTAAGGGGGCAGTTACCAGAAGCCCAGGGTTTAATGTATGTCAACTGGTTTGTGCTAATTTAATGGACCATTTGTTAAGCATCATTAAAGAACAGTGTCAGCTGATGGTAGGGGGCTTATGGTGGGTCCTGCCTTATTACCCAAGGGATAGTAATTATTTACAACTTGGATCTTTTGTCTATAGCTTCTCCAATCTTTTGTACTGGCTTTGAAAAACATAATTCTCAGTAAAGTCCCTCCCCTTTCTGTGTCGCCCATGGGACCTCATTTCGGAAAAAAAAATATGTACAGCAGTCAACGGCGACAGACAAACATTTTTTTGATCCCATTTGAGTTGTGCCATGAATTACACACATGATGTTTGTCAATTTAGCTTTGTGTGAAATGGCTCAGTGAAGTACGTCTCTCATCTCGCTATGTGCCTTGCACAAAGTTAACATAATCTAACCTAACATGTTTTATCCAGCGTCTCCTTGGTTTTATCAGTCAGAAATCAAAAGAACAGGAAGCAAAAGAACAAGTAACACCGATTGCTCATATAAGTATATTCTGGTATGAAACACACGGGCATCGGAGCGACAGCAAGAACGAAAGCTATGAAATCACTTGCATGAATAGTATAGTCTTTCTAATTCAGCACTATACTTACATACTTATACTTACGTGTTCATCAACAGCTTTACGAAAAACTGACTTTCCTGACTTACTTTTTAAATTGACAAGCAACATGTGTTATTCATAACACTAGTACAAGTACAGCATTAAGTACTGTAGTTAGTCCACTGGAAAGGGAGGAACTTCACGGCTTATCATTACTACAAGGAAGCAAGAAACATAGGCAGTCACACAGTCAGACAGAAAGCTAACAATTCAGCCAGATTATCTAAACCAGTTTATTTGGAGTTAAAAACAAAAGTGAACACACCAAAAAATGTTAATAATTCCTGATTGCAAAGGAAAACTGAATGCACATCCATGGTAAGTAAAATAGGTCAAAGTTGAAGCAGAAAACAGTCTGAAAAAGTGTGAGGAGACTTGAAACTGACCCTACCACCTGCAAGGTGAGGATTGTGTGACCGACAGGACTAGCAAAGCCAGCACTATTGCTAGCGATTCTTCATTTGCTGGTTGAAGTTTTTTGCTGAGCGACAAACATTCATTAATTGGAGGGAAAACTGTGTGGAAATAAAACTGTAAGATATAAATTGGAAAGTAACATATATTGAAGAGATTAAATGTAGTTTTAGAGTTTTATTCAAGGTTACATTAATGGCATTGAATTTCACTGATGAAAGGTATGTGAAAAAAAAACTGACTTTTCATCTTTGTTTTTTCTTCCAAAGTAGTTGACTTGGGGGTTTGTTTTAGTAAATTGTTATCTCACATAGAAACAATGACCAGATCCACTAAAATGAGTGAGCTACATCAGCACCACTGAATGCAAGCCCACCGATTGGCTCACACAGTTGTCAATCGTGTTGTAAAATCCCTGTTTTACAGCATCAAATGACTAATTAAAACCAAACTTATGAGAAAAACGAATGCTTGAACATATAGCAGGGTGATGATTAAGTACCTTAAATGACAGAAACCATCTGGGGAAAAATGTATTTGTTGTGCACGTTGAATTTTTATTTTGGCCCATGTCTCATCCACTAACGTGAAGAGGGCGGGCTTTTTGACCTGTACTGCAGCCAGCCACCTGCTGCCTCTACTGCCACATATGTTACTTTCAGGAACAATTTCACCTCGCCACCAATCCAAGCACAGTCATGTCTGGTCTTACTTTTCGCCATCTCAGTAGTATTTTCTGTAATGTAGCAACCAACTATGGTGTTTACGATGTGCTTCCTGTTTGCATGGCACTTGCATGCCCAGTGGACATAGGTGGCCATGTGATGTGCATTTTCAGGCGCATTAGCATGGACGGAGATTCTCTCTGAAATGGTGTTCAAAGGCTTGTGTGTGCAGAGATTGTTTTCATTTCAAAATGCTGATTTACATTGAATACAAATCAGCATGGGTGTAGCCTAAGAGCCACTTTCCAATACACCAGTATTGTCCTTCAAGTTGAGACTTTAAACTCATTTTTATCAAAATCTAGTTAAGTCCTCCATTCTTTTATATGTTTAATCATAGTACCACATAGCAAACACAGAGTCAGGTTCCAGCACCAAAATACTGGAGCCATTGCATAGAGTGGAAGGAACAGAGGGTCTTTAGGAGCCCAGTGTCTTATTTTCGCTTCAGAGCAATCTGGTAGTGCTTAAAATAGACACCAAAACACAGAGACGATTAGACCATTAGCAGCGCTTAGTCTCATGGGGATCTCCTCTCATACACTTTATATTTTATCCATAATTGATTTCTCATTATAGGAGGACAGGGGGAAAGATAACGATGCATAAAAAGGGATCAAACTTCATGGCACGTGTGCTCTTTATTTTAAAAGAAATACATGCACATATTTCTGTGTGTGGGGGAATCTTCCATTCTCCACCCCTCTCATTGTAACCCAGATTTCCTCGTCGCAGAGCTGCCAGCTTCAAAGGGAATGCCTTCTTCTCTTCTCACAGCCTCTGAAATGAGCCAGCATCAAGCATGCGACTGTGAACGTGTCACTGACTGAGCACAGTCCTGTGAAGTGGTTCCCCCTGCGTGCTATCCCCCCCACATGTGCCCACGCTAGCAGCAGTGTGACGTTGCGACGCCTGAGCAGGCGGGATGACGTCACAGTGGAGGATGTGAAGCCCCCACAGGGGGCTTGGGATTTCCTGACAACCCAAGCCAAGTAGAACAGTAGGAAGCCCTGTGAGCGATGGTTCAGTGGAAGAAAGTGAAGCTAAGTCACGACTCATATAGGAGGCACATGGAGGAGATGAGCAGTGGGAGAGGATCACAAATGATGTACAGGTTCACTATTGTTCTGCGAGGCCAGAGGAGAGCACACTAATGGAGATCATATTCACTCCATCTCAAAATTGTGTAAAAGGAGCCAATTAGGATGAAAAGCCGCTGGGTTAAAGAATAAAGTGAATGCATAAAGGGAGGTGATGACATAGGTGGGTGAGCTGGAGATGGTTATTGATTGTGAAGAACCAAGAGGAGGAAGTGACTAAGAGAGAGCAAGAAGGAGGAAAGGGAGGAAATGAAGCAAAATGAGTTTCAAGAGGAGAGAGAAGATGCTGTTTGCATTGCGGCTGTGGTAAAAGCATCATTGTGAGAGAAAAATGGAGTGTTTTCATGTGCGTTTGCTTTCTGGAGTCTCTACCTCCCCCTTTAACAGCCTCTCCTTCATCATATAAACATCTATTGTCAAAGTAGAATCTGCACTCTTCTCAGCATGGTGGCTGCTGCTGATGGTCCAGTTTGGATTAACTTTTTTATTCCACAGCTGTGAAGCCACTAGGATCCATCCTACAGATTTTTTTATTGTTGTTGACAAAATAAAGGTCCACTTACAGTAGTTATTGTTTCCAAAGCTTTTAAGATTCTTTAAAGGGTTGCGACCATAATGCATACCAATCACTAGACGACTTTTAAAATACTTTGAAAAGACTGAGACCCTCTCACATCTGAAGACAGTGTGATTTAGTCACACACTGTAAGATTTTACAAAGACATGGGATCTTGCAGGGTCCCTATGCAAGACTACAGCTAGCTTCTGGTGGAAAATATTATGCCAAACTCCTTTTAAGAAATACAAATTTTTAACAATCCCTTACATGTCCACAAAAACACATAACTCTAGAAACACACGGTAAAATGCAGCACACGTCAACAGTATTATTGTCAATTTAGCATCAATATAAATAAACTATATTTGAGTACAACCTTCATTTTTTGTCTCCTCAACTTACTACCCACTTTCGTTGGTAAGCTGTGCTATTTTAGTGGGACATGACCAGGGCAAAAAGAGGAGAACCATTTCAAAAGTTAAGTGATGGTTGCTGGATCAGACAGATGACAAACTAAACACTCAGTACGTTTACATGCACAGTTAAGCGAAGCTACAGTTATAGCTCAACTAGGCCATTTAATTGGACTACTGTCCTTGTACCAGTATACATGCACAGGAAGGGAAGCGATTTATTGATGGTAGTATGTCTGACTCTGCTTCAATAGGAAGAGCCATGCCCCTTTTCAGCTTGATAGCATTGGGCCTTTTTTTTGGTTGACCTGTTGAGCGTTGTCCAGCTGTCCCGCCACTGTCTTGAACAGGTCACCATTCTGTTTTTATCTCCCATCCATGTATGTTAAAATATTTAACTCTTTCAGCTGACACGCGTTAACTGTGTTTCCTTGTACATCCAAAAATGCATGGCTCTGGCTGTAGATTTTGCCATGTTGTTACCAGCTTCTTCTTCTGTTACACATTTAATACTATTCGACCTCTGGGTCAAAGCCCGGTGCGGAAACTGTGGGGCACACGCGGAGTGCCTCGGCCAGATCGACTGTGTTCATTCAGGAGTAATTTGATTCCCAATGACATTATCTGGATGTTAGTCCGCCTTTGAGAAATTCGATTTAGTACGATTCCGGTCGAACTAACATGTTTACATGTATTTCAAAAGTCCAGTTTTAGTCGAACTGACACAATAAATCAGTTTTCTCTAATGTCATGTACTGACTGACCCTTGTTCACTCCACAACTCCACCAGTTTCTCCTCCTTTTCCACAGTCCCAGGGAACCAAGACTATTTCATGGTCAGGGCCCTTTGTTGCATATCATTCCTCATCTCTCCCCCCTCATTTCCTGCTATCACTCTTCTACCAACTGTCTGAGGGCATAAAATAGTCTTCCAAGACCAGTAGATGAGGCTAAAGCTCTGTAACAAGGCTTTCACATTGTTGGAGAAGATTGTAGATTGCTTATTTGCACCATTTTTTCACAGCTTGGTTATTTGCTAGCTTGCGAGTGTTAGCAGCCCACATCAATGAGCAAAAAGTGGCGGAGGCATCATCCGCAATATATTAACCTGCCGTGGGTCCTTACCGATGGAGGGTTAAAGACATGACAGGGCTACAGACCAACTTTTTACACTGGTGCATCTAAGTTTTTCATTTAAGCAGCACCACTTAAGTTAGGTACATTTAACATTTTTCGCTGCACCTTTTGGCATCCCAATAGCATTACCTTTTGTTAGTCCCAATAAACATTAGTAATTTCTTAACTAGGGGTGTAAAGATACACAGAAGTCATGTTTTAGTTCAAAGCCTGATTAAACAGTCATGGTTTGATGTGAGTTCAGTACAACAGAAAATAAAGCACAAGCAAGAGAGTATGTTTGTTTTCTTTTATTTTAAACAGAGTAATGCAACTGTCAAACACAGATCCCAATCACAATCCCTCTGCTGGGAACTGAGAGCATTTTGCCCACTGGCAAATTGGTAAACTATTTTCATTATTAAAAACAATAGGAACATTGTGCAAACACTGAACTTGCACATAAAAGCCAACAGAACACAACAGGTTATAAAACTGAGAAGCATCTCTTATGCTGTGAAATTGAAAATACTAAAGAAAAACAAATCAAACTTGTGCATTAGGAGGAGTGTTTGAGTCAGTTCCACGATGGCTATATGCCAGTGTAAAAGCCAATCACTTCAGTAATTGTTTTAGTCTGTACTTCTTTTGCATCTAAAGGCTGCTTGAAAGCAGCAGGAGTTCTGGTTTGTCTGTATCTCATCCCGGTTATCGACACATCTGGGTGATGCATTTGAATGTGTGTTGGCAATGAGCATGTTAGGTGTGTATCCATTCACAGGCCCTGCAATGGTGGAGCAAGGCTGACACACTGTATTCGTCTTATACACAACTCTCTCTACATTGTTATTGAAGCCGACTGGGAATCTGCAGGCGGGTCTTCCAGCTACGGTGTTTCTTTTTATTTAGTGTGACTGACTGGCATGCCATTCAGCCTGTTGTGCTAACCCGAGCATTTGTTGCTACAGCATATGGCTAAACGTTTTTAGGGGAAATTCGCCCTTTTGAGCTTTAACTCTGTTTCCACCAAGCAGTATGGTACTGTTCAGTGCATTTCAGTGAGGTTTTTCTCCATTTGCACTGTGATTTGCAAGTTGTGGATGGTGCCAATGGAACCATTACATACCATTCCATTTTTGGTCACCCATCTGTTGGGGTACCTAGAACAGAGATCTGGTGCTAAAGATGGAGCCATGAACACTGCAGTCTGTTGATTGGTCAATAGAGGACAGTCACTCTGCTCAGGGCTGAGTTGTGGCTGGTTTTATGTCACCGATGTTCATAGTGTGGCAATTATACATACATTAGTAAACTATTACTATATAAAATCAGAGGATGTTTTGCTGCTTCTCACAGCAGCTGTAGTCTGAGAAAGAAGTCATTTATTTCACTGGGCCGGCTGCCGGCAACTTTTATGGTGGAACGTTTACTTGTAATGTTACTCAATGTATGAGGTGATGATGTAAATCGATCAGCACAACATTACTTTTAAGAGTCTTTCTTGGATGATACACTTTTAGTAATTTTAAATCGGATTTTCAATCAATTGAAAAAGACTGACGGAAAAGACAGAAGACAGAAAAAAAAGCATTGCTAAGCGTCGTTCCTGTGAGCTGCAACAACACTAAACCCCTGAGCTTGCCAGAGAAGGACTAAATGCACGAAATTCCTACTTTAAAATGTCCCCATCGAGAGAGACTCTCAATGCAGCCTGTTTTATTTTGCTCTAAAAATGTCGGCATGCAACCCTGCTCTGGACGATACAAGAGATGCAGACTTTATGTGTCACTGAGCCAGGAGATACACTTAGTGCCGGATGGAGCAGTGAGTGACAACAACCCTGCCCCAATTTCAGAGTACTGTTTGCGGTGGAAAGGCTTGGATCAAGGTACCATGTCTGAAGGGTTACTTTTGGTTGCAAAGGTACCATACCAAAAGTGTTTGGCGGAAACAGGGCTTAAAGAAACAAAAACATGATTCCTATTTCTTAGGGATTAGAAACTAAGGAAAACGCTGGAATGACCAGCATAAACTGTGAAGGAAAAAATTCCCCTCTCTCCTTTAACCTCCTCTCATCCTAACATGGCCTTCTGACAGTGCTGGCACTACTGTAGTAGGAGACAGATATGGTGGAACTCTCTGTTCTAGCCAAGGTTAGATATCTATCCTGACCTGACTGTGCAGACAGTTGTCTCCAAACTTGTCCATTATCTAAATCTGGCTCCTCACCCAAAGACAATATATACCCAATGTTAGGAGAGAATCCTCAGAATTGATGTTGGCACTGCCTGCATGAACTGCTATACTGTTGGTGTCACTTCTCCTGAGCTCAGTTTACTTTACTACAACCTAAGCCATCTGAGTCTCCTGCGTATTTCTCCGTGTCTGCCTCCACATACTTTCAACAACATCTCAGATTTCCACAACATATTGGTGTCACGAACAGGATCTCAACAGAACAACGACTGGTAACTGCAAATTCATTCTTTTGCTACTGCCATGTCTGAGTTTGACGAGATGCTGTTAAATTAAGATCCTAAAGATCTTGGTGTAATGTGGAGATGGTGCTAGCTGGCTGCTTAGAGGCAGTTACAGTGCAAGCGGTGGTTTGGATATCAGTCCCAGGTTCGACCCCTTAAAAAGAGAGTGGTTTGGACTTGACCAAGGAGGGCAGTGTGTGAGCGTTCCACCTTTGGGAAGACTTTCTAGATAAATTTTAATGTATTTGTATGTGGAATTGATATGTCAGCAAACCAGGCGAGCAGGGAACACTATTAATTATGACCACCTGCCGCCGCAATCAGGACTTTTTGTAAGTTAACGACTGATCAAGGACCAAAGTGGGTCTTTTTCTGCACCCTAGGTCTACTCACACAAAGGCATATTAACTGCTGCTACAACATGTTGCAGATCTTGCCCTGGGGAGGTAACGCATCTTCCAGGACCACGTAGATCTCTTTGCTGAGAGTGGCAAGGGCAAGCCTGTCCTCCTCCAGTGGTCAGTGTCTCCCTTGTGTGTTTGGCTTTTTTTTTTTTTTTTTTTTTTTTTTTT
>JAPZEB010000020.1:34280593-34291646 GCA_029783705.1 Chaetodon striatus | reverse complement strand
TTTCATCAGTTTCTATTGTCTCTCTTGGATGACATACCCCTCTAGTAATGAGTGGATCTGCAAGTGTTTGAAAATATATACCAACTTCGATCAAGTCATGTGAACTGCATATATTCTAATCCTCACTTGAAAGTTAAAAAAAGCATCACAGAGCGTCGTTCCTCTGACCTCTGTCAACACTTAATCTCTCCGCTTGCCTGAGAAGGACAAAATGCACAAACCCTCTATTTTTAAGTATCCCATGGAGAGAGACTCTCACTGCAGCCTGTTTTGTTTTGTTCTGAAAATGTCAGCGTGCGACGACAAATGAGGTGCAGACTTCCATCTGTGTCATGGGTGATGAGGAAATACGGCGAGTGATGGACAGAGCAGTGAGTGACAACAACTCTGCCCACACTTCAGAGTACTGTTTGCCGTGGAAATGCTAACCGACCTAGGGTCTAGGTACCATGTCTGAAGGGTACTTTTGGTTCCAAAGGTACCATACCGAATGTGTTTGGTGGAGACAGGGCTTTTGTTTCAGCATTTTATGCACCAAATTGATAAATGTTGGGCATACTGTTGTGATCAGTGAAAAAGTTTAGCATTGACAGATTTTGGTTGTTTTTTGATTGTCACAATCTGGAGCTCTGTGTGATGAATTGTACAAATAGGGATAAGGGGGCACACTTCCAGACAGTCTCTCCTCAAAGGCATTCATAGCATTGCACTCTGTTGTACGATAGACCATTTCACTAGAATTGCATTGCAAGGCGACGGCTTGGATCCATGTTTTCTTCCTCTGCCAGCTGATGTCATTCACGTACGCTGCAAAACATTTCAACAGCAAGCACAAAGGGTACCATTTAGAATGTTTGTTATGAAGTTTGAGACAGTCTATACAAACAAAAAAGGTTGCGTGATGAATGAAAAAAGAGATCTTAAATTTAAACCCTGTTTACATTCTCACCTTTAAACACCTGGCCCATTGCTGCGTGACGTGATTGTCAGAATGTGAGTTTTCAGATCTGGGATCCGACAAGCACTTCATTTGAAGCGTACTGCCGCCTTTAGGCTGGAGCCACAGGCCTCCGCCAGGCATCACTGAGCCAGCAGGGCAAGTGTGGCTGACATGGCACTGCTTGCTTGATTCCTGCTGTGACTGCCAACATATGAAGAGTCTTGCTGTCTTCAGCTTCTTTCCTCCTCACTTTCTCACTCGAGTGCCATTTGACTCATCTGAGCCAGAATCTGCTGACAGGCTCTGTTCCAGGGTCAGTGTCTGCATCTCCCAGCGGTCGGCTTGACGGGAAGGATGCAAAATGCTAACCCATGCTTCCATCTGCGTGACATGCACGTTTATACAAAAAGAAATGTGGAACTTTTATAAAAAAACACAGACTTGGTGGCTGTGATATATAACTGAACTATAAATGAACAATAAGGTATTGCTTATGCACCTGCAGTCTGCAGAAAGATGTTTCTGGTCCTGCTCAGTCCTTTGTGGTGTATTTATTAGTTACCCAGTGGTGCAGGAGGCTGTTGCACTAATCTGTCATTTGACTTGCTACATGTGGCAGCGAGGGCCTTCTGAAACCTCCAACAGATTGTGTGTGTTGTGTTTTAGGGGGATCAACACATGCTGGGCGTGTTTAACAGCTGTGTTTGTGTGGGTTTATGTGCATGAGGGTTCACTTATAAATAAAATTGACTGTGTTCAAAAACAGTCAATTAAAGCCACCGTTCACATATTGTTTACAAATTTTCCCAGTAATTTAATATTTTATAGTCATATGTCAGATATTGGCCACCTTTCAAAGTTTTTATTAATGGTGATGTTAAAAAAAAAGCCACCTTCTGTTTTGTTTTGATTGAATGATGTGACGTCAGTCTAACAGCACACAGTCCTGGTGAATGTTTATGTGTACATGCTCAGCATTATAACTTCTGTGTCATCTTGTGTTGTAGGTGCAGGCATGGTGGTGGACTGGGAGCAGGAGACGGGTCTTCTTATGACATCTGGAGATGTCCGAGTTGTCAGGATCTGGGACACCGACAGGGAGATGAAAGTCCAGGTACAGTATTGTACTCAGTGTATCTGCTTGCATGTCTGATTTTCTCCGAAAGCTCATAATAAATACAGCTAGAACTCGATGAAAAGATTACATTTAGTAGTTTTTTATTAGCTGATGAGAAAGTTGGCATTCAGGCCTTGCAGGTCTTTTACTAAAGATCTTCTTTCTTGATAAATCAATTCTCTAAAATGAATGGATTGAAAAAATATTGAAAGACTGCAGTCTGAGAGAATTGGTTGATACGAATCCATCCATGACACAAAATGTTAATGTAAAGTCTCCGCCAATGTCCCAGATTGTCAAAATGATATAAAAACTTTATGTTCATCTGACACAAAAACTCATCCCTTGTGAGCTTGACATAATTTTTTTATGTTGAGTCAACAATTTTTGAGTTTTGAGTTAATTTGACAAAAATGTACAAAGCCAATTTTGCCTTATTAGTTAAAGACCAATAAACAACACTATCATTGTGCACTTAACATATTGTGGCATGTTGGGGCTAAATGGGTGGTTTGTAATGGGTTACAGCTCATGCTGTGGTAAAATATATTTTGCACCATGAGTTAAGTCGTATACACAGTAAGTGTGATCCTGCCAATGAGGATATTAGAGAGTCCAACATAAAGTTGTGCTGAGGTGAAATAAAGAGCACTTCCTGGTTCAGACCTCTCCTCCTTGCCTTATTCTAGTAATTAAGAAACTTCAGCTTTCCACAATGTATTTTTGTAGTTTAATTACATTTTTTAAAAAATTGTTGTAAAATGTATAATTAATGTTTTTTATATTCATTAGACAAAGAATTGTCCTGTATCCAGGATATTTTATATTTTAACCTTTTTTGTACAGTAGGGATGAGTGGAGGCGCGTTGTCCATCTTGATTTTGCACCTAAACTAGCTATGGTATCATACATTTTATATATATTTTTACACGTGTAGTGTATTCATGGTTTTTCCAGTTCTTGTAGAATAAGCATATAATTTATAGATTGAAAAGACAAGAAAAGAAAAGAAAAGAAAAGAAAAGAAATCATGACAGAGATGGGTTTGCACATCTCAGGGTATTTTGTCTATAGTAAATGGCACCATTTTTAATTTAATGTGTGTTCTTTGAACACAGGTGTATTTCCTAGGTGGCAATCTAAATAATTTGCAAAGCCCACCCCCACCCCACGGGCTACACTGTCTGCACCTTCTATATTTACGACCATGACCTAAGTATAGTTATTGTAGCTCCAACATTATCAGACTGAAATATAAAAGTTAAATGGCATCCACAGGCGAGGCTGGGCCATTTGTACTTGTATTAAGTCTATCCATCAAGACAGTGATAAGCACACCAAGGACCATTACATGTGTAAAAACAAAGAAAGAAGAAAAAAGGAAATGGCACTAATGGTGCTGGCTCTGCCACAGACTTCCATTAGTTCACTAAAGCAGATAACAGCATGAGTATACTGTACACTGCACACATTCAGTATCACTGACAGGATTTATTCATGTTTAATATCATTATTATCATCTATTGTGTCATTTATTTGTGCTGTTTTTTCTGTAAATAGTACTATTCCGGATATCTGTTCTATTCTGTTGTACAGTTAGATATCATTTTACACCTCCATGCAAATTAACATTGGAGTGAAAGTAGAGCAGCAATCTGAATCTATGTATTTTTGCAGAAAGGTTGATGTTTCACTTATAAAGTTGTCATGACAGAGACCTGTAAATGTTTAGGTGGATTATTGATTCAAGCTATTCTGAAATTGGGGTGCAACATCAATTTTAATTTCCCGGTATACCTTAAAATCAGTAAAATGTTGCAACCATATTTGGAAAACAGTATTATTATAATAACTAAGTACAATAAAGTACAATATACAGAAAAAAACAGCACAAATATAACATAATAGATGATAACAATGATACTAACACATGAATAAATCCTGTCAGCGATACTCTGGTTTTTAGCTTTTGGAGTGAATGTGCGCAGTGTACAGTATACTCATGCTGTTGTCTGTTTTAGTGAACTAATGGAAGTCTGTGGCAGAGCCAGCACCATTAGTGCCGTTTCCTCTTGTTCTTCTTTCTTTGTTTTTACACATGTAATGGTCCTTGGTGTGCTAATCACTGTCTTGATGGATGGACTTAATACAAGTACAAATGGCCCAGCCTCGCCTGTGGCTGCATATTGATGCCGGGTCCAACTTCAAATGAGCCAACCCTCAACAAAGCGCATGATTGATGTTTTCGGAGAGGGGTTAATGTGAAATGAGAGTTGCATTGACAGTGGTACCCTGCTAGTTTTCTTTAAAAGCCTTTAATGGGAATTTTTGTGTCTGTGTGTGTCTACCAGGACATCCCGACAGGAGCGGACAGCTGTGTGACCAGCCTCTCCTGTGACTCCCAGCGTTCGCTCATCGTTGCCGGTCTGGGTGATGGATCTGTACGCGTATTCGACAGGAGGATGGGTCCAAATGAATGGTAAAACACACACTCTCTCTCTCAGTCTGACCCAACTGTTGTCTGATCACAGACAAGGTTAAACTGATTATTTATTTATAGTTTAATTTCCTAGCTGTTTTTTCTTATTTTACTGTCTCACCATTATTTAAACACATTGAAGAACACACACAGCACTTTCTGTGGGTGTTAACTTCTACACAGTCCTGTATTATTCACTTCTCTAATCTATACTTATTATATATAGTGTGCTGTAAATCTCCCTTTGAGGTTGCCACCTCTTTTAATGGACCCCAGTGGCACCATATCCCCCCACCCCCCCCACCCCCAGTTGGTTAAACATTATTTTAATTTCAGACCCAAAGGGGAAAAACAAAGCAGTTAAACCGTGGAGTGGCCCATAAATCTTTAAGTAAAGCTAATTTAATCGTTCCCCTCAGGCATAGAGGTACATCTTTCAGCAACCACTGTATGTTGCTCCCCCTGAGATTAGTTTAGGACCAGCAGACAGACACATACAGGACATGTTTGGAATATTCTTGATGAAATGATTTGTATGTATGCAGCAATTTACAAAGTGTGTCTTATGATCTAAAAATTGCTGTTTAATTGTTGTAAATTCATGTTTTGTTCTTGAATATCGGGAGATGGAATGCACTTCCTGCCACACATGTAGTCAAGATGTATTTGACCAACTCTAATAGAGTGCATTATGGGTTGTGCGTAGTCAGGTGTAGCTTAGCTCTAAAAAGATGGTTGTAGGTTTTTATGCTTCAGAGCCACCTACGTCTATCCAGGAGGCAGTTAATGCTTTTTTTCAGTCATGGTCCCATGATGCCACCCAGTGGTTTTTTACCTTTATTACATGTTACAGAAGAAGGTGACGTGCTTTTGTATTTTATACTGCTGTTTTCTACTGGAGCTTTTTTTTATTTATTTATTTTTTATTTTATTTTGCTAAGATGGTAATCCCCTGTTCCACATGACATATGAGAGGAAGAGCTTTAGCACATACACACAGACAGTTCTTAAATCAATTTAAAACAGTACAAAGACTCCATTATTCCAAAATAAAACTAAAAAGAATAATCTATTCAGATGATACCATTCCTCAGAAGCAACTTAAGTCATAGTTTCTTTGTCTTCTAAAATTTAACCCTTTGATTCAGCAGTTTTAGTTGATTAATTTTAATGTTGAACTAGATCTTTTATCAGTCATCCTTCATTCATCTGCTCATAACAGCAAAAAACAAGAATAATAATAATAAACTTTTTTGTGCAAAGCACTCTTCAAAACACAGTTACAAAGTGCTTCATGGGACAGATAAAAACAGCAATAACATACAAAAATAATGATAATAAAATAATATAAATAAATAATAAGATTTAAAAAAAAGAGTGATATAAACTAGACAAAGAAGAGATTTACTGTTATAAAAAAAAAAAGCCTTCCTGTAAAAGTATGTTTTGAGGCGTGCTAACCGAAAATGTCCGGTTTCCTTTTGTAACAAGGCAGGCTGTGGGAACAGTTAAGAGGGTTCCACCTGAGGAGCGCAGGCAGCGGCTCGACCATTTAGGGCTTTAAAAGTAATAAGTAAAAGTTTAAAATCAATTCTGTACCTAACAGGTAGCCAGTGTAGTCTTGCAAGGGTGGTAGTTATGTGGTCTTTTCTCTTTGAATTATATTACTTTTTTATGTTGTTATTACCGTTCCTGTCTTCTTCACTCTCTTATTGAACGATTTATAATATATCCTTTGACTTTATGATTATTGCAGCTGTTTTTCTGGCTAGTCTGTAAATGCAAAACGTCTGTCCCTTAGCGAGTAACAGAGCATGGGTGCCATGGGCGCATCATATATTGCATCCTCAAGGGGGCCTTTGTTTATAGCCATTCTGTTTGTTGACTGCCTTCATAGTTCTCTCTCATGTCCTCATATTTTCAATTTAACTTGAGGTTGTTTTATGCATGTGCTAACTAATGATAAAGACAATAAAGATGAATACTTAAAAAAGACATCTCTAATGAACTCTCCTGCTAATACAGAGGAATTTTCAAAACCAAGTCCTGTTTTGATGCTCCAAATAGGTTGCTATAGCAACACAGTGGTATTAGTTATTAGGGCTGTCACTTCTTTCCAGAAGTCAAATTCAAATGAGATCATACAATCCCATAACTTTTTAATTTAAATACAACCCACAGTGGACACACACACACACACACACAGGAGTTGTCAATGTTTTTGTGATATACAAAGTATCAAATTCAACAGTGTTCTCTTACCTTGCGTGCAGTGAACTCACCACAGCGGCCACATATTTTCCAGTTTTAACATTAAAAGTTGCAATGAACCACACAGCATAAGATTGTAAAGTAAGGGCAGGTGTGAACAGGATCGTTTTGAGCAATAATTATCTGCTGACATTACTCTAAACTTATCAGGAGACAATGCATTTCAAAATACTGTATAAAGAGTTACAGCTTATAACATGAAGTAGCAACTAATATGGTCTTGATTTTTGTCAACTATGTCAATCGTTCATCGCAACCTGAGCGAATCCAGCTCTAGAGAAAGCAGGTCCCCTCTGTTGTGACTGTGTCTGACTAATTTCTTCATTTTAAGATGGTTTAATATGAATTCTTTGGTGAGACAGCAACAGTGGGACCAGCGATGTCTGTGACATGAATTTGCGCATCCTAGGATAGTGAAGGCATAACTTGCCCTACTCTGATTGGCCAGTGCTTGTTGCCTTTGTTGATTGGATTGGATTGGTTAGGTTTAGGCAAGAGGATTGAAATTTGGTACGATTTAGTGTAAGACTGTCAGGGTAAAAAAGTCCCGTAGCGTTTCATACATGGTCCAGCCATTTACAAGGTTTAATCAGGTTTTTTTTTATACCCACAGCTCTGGTATTGTTTTCTTGTGTTTCCTGTCAGCAAAGAAACACACTGTTAAATGTCACCGTAGCTGACATTTGTTCTGTCTGTTGTGTGTTTCTGCAGTCGTGTGATGACCTACAGGGAGCACGGAGCCTGGGTGGTCAAAGCTCATCTACAAAAGGAGACGGATGGAAATATTATCAGTGTCAGGTTTGTTCTTTTTTTGCCTGTTAAGATTCACACAGTCTTTTTTTTTTGCCTTTACTAACTTTGATTTTCCCTGCCAGTGTTAACGGAGACGTTCGATTCTTTGAACCGCGGACACCAGACTCCATCAATGTTCTGCAGACAGTGAAGGGGTTAACAGCCCTGGACATCCACCCACAGGCCAACTTGTTTGCTTGGTGAGTTTGTTAGTGTAGATGCAGATCCCAACCCCAAGATAAGCTCCACTCAGATCCCTTCATCGTTCCTTTTCTGTCTTCCTTACTTTGTTCCATCAGTCTGAACAAGAGGAGTAAAATATCGTTTTTTGTGTTCTTAATCGGCTCAACAAACAAAACAAATATAACTGGACAATACACCTGACATCCATCCAGAAGGTTACATGTCACCACAGAAGAAATCACTGTTGTACACACAGCATCTGTGATTTTACAGTTTGTATTGTTCTCTCTCTCTTTTACCGTCTTGTCTCCAGTGGGTCAATGAACCAGTTCATCGCGGTCTACAATGCTAATGGCGATGTGATCAGCAACATTAAGTACTATGATGGCTTCATGGGACAAAGGATTGGGGCCATCAGCTGTTTAGCCTTCCATCCTCACTGGGTAAACTTACACTTTCACTCACTGACCACAGCAGTATTCATGCAGTCCTTCATCTAAGCCAGTAGTTTAAAACATTTCAGAATTACTCCAAATTATGTGGAGCATGGGTACTTAGATCTACAATAATGCATGACATTCATTTTACAAACTGTTTTGTTATGTGTTAAGAATCTTTAACTACAGTATTGTTGTTACATTATTGTGGTTGGGTAAAAAGCACAATATGTATTTCCTTCTAAAATATAGAGAAGAATAAGTATAAGGAAGCATAAAATGGGATTATTTACCTAAGGTACCTCAAAATTATAGCATTGAAAGGAATACTTGTACCACAAAATTACCATTTATATATGAATTATTCGTGCTGTTAACTTGAATTCATGGATAAAACGTTTTTTTGCATGCCTTTGGTGAACAAAGAATCCAACAACAGCTAACATTGTTGATCAACTGAGTAACTGGAGACCACTTTTAAAAACAAAACTATAGTAAAACAAGTATCAGGTCACAAGCTCCATACTTCCCAAACACATTGTATGGCCTCACCATCAGCCCTTTCTGACCAGGACTGAAAGTAATAGTGTAGATAGGTTTTACTTTAGCCCCGTTCCCACCGAGCAGTAAGGTACGGTTCAGTTCAGTACACATTTTCTGTGTGTACCAATGGAACTGTTCTTAAGGGAGAAGTCCAGTATTTTGCACTTTGAGCCCCATTCCTGGGTTGTTTTTGATGAAATAGAGTGGTTAAGACCAAAATCTTGACGATTGCTCCTTCTCTGAGAATTTGGCTTTGCATGCCCATTTGGCTTTGCTTGCCCATTTTTGGTCACCCCGTTGTTGGAATACCTAGCACACATATACTAAAAGGTGGAACTAAAAACACTGCAGTTCATTGATTGGACAATAGTTGATGGTCACTCTTGCTCAGGGCTGAGTTGAAGCTTATGTAACCACTGTTTATACCACGGAAAGTTTTACGTACATTAGTAAACTGTAACTATAAAATGAAAGGCTGTTTTGCTGCCTCCAGCAGCAGCTGAATCCATCAGCATACATTAAACTTAAATATGACAACTTTGACCATTGTGTTCGTTTTTATTGTCTCTCTTGGATGTCACACACTTTTAGTAATGTGTGGATCTTCAAGCATATAAAAATATATATTTTCACTTGGATTATGTGAACTGCATATATTGCAATCCTCACCTGGAGGGGGAAAAAAGCATCATAAACGTCGTTGTGACATTCTGTGAGCTCTGGCAACACTAAACCCCTGCACTTGCCTCAGAAGGACTAAATGCATAAACCAGCTATTTTTAAATATCCCACTGCAGCCTGTTCTATTTTGTTCTAAATGTTAGCTTGCAACTCTGTTCTGTGGACGATAAATGAGGTGCAGACCTCCCTCTATGTCACCATTGAAAATACAGGAAATACAGTGAGTGCTGGACGGAGCAGTGAGTGACAGCAACCCCACCCACATTTAAGAGTACTGTTTACAGTGGAAATGCTAGATGTACCTAGGGTCTAGGTACCATGTCTGAAAAGTTACTTTTGGTTACAAAAAGGTATCATACCAAAATTGTTTGGTGGAAACGGGTTTTCAGGTCAGAAAGGACAAAGTCAAGGCAATACAATGTGTTAGATTATCCTGCATGAGTTGTGTTAAAGTTTGTTTCCAGATGTTTTAATATAGTTTTGCTGTTAAATGTGGCTCATTTTTACTCAGTTAATCAATAATGTTAGCTATATTTGGATTGTGAGTGAGTAACTGAAATATAAATGGTAATTTTGTGAATGAGATATTCCTTTAAAGCTGCACTTGTCCTTTTTTTTCTGAATAATGGAACAAAAAACTCTGTATAATGTGGAGAAGTCACTTGTTGTGATAAACCTGCAGTGAATTATCACCAAACTCTGCAGGTTCTCTCAGCCCTGCACTGCTTTTTAGCCACTTTTAGCTCTTTTTTTTTTTTTGTTTCTTTTTCTGGCACACAGCTTTGCACTCATCAACCCTTTTTTCAGCAGCAGCACACAGCTGGTTTCAGTCAAACAGCTGTCCAAAACACACTGTGCTCAGCACCAAACAAAAGGCAGTCAAAATTAGTTACTATATGGCGAACATTGGGGAGTTCTTGTTTAGATACGTGAATATGCAGTTGTTTTCCAGTTAGAACAGTTGTGGACATGTTTACAACCAGTTGTGAGTTTGTGCTGTCTTGATACTGCATGTTGATAATTCCAGCTCCAGGTCATATGTGTTTTAATTACAATGACTGCACATGCAAATGTGCTTTTAAGTTTAATATATACTATCTACTTGTTCCCGGTACTCCATGTAGCTAACACATTAGCTTCTCTGCCGAGGACATTATAGCTCATTGCCACTGAAGTTTGCATTAGCTCATTTTAATAGCTACATTAGCAGGCCTCTTAGAACTCTGACAGCCCACCTGCAGGCCCTTGTAAGGTTTCATTTGATGGCTGACATGTTTACAACTGCTTTATTTGCTGTGTTTGAGTGCTTTACTCATACAACCTATCGTTCGAAAGCTACGCTCCTTGCAGTTCGATTGATGTGGATCATTTCAAGATATAAACACCACAGCAGTTCAATAAACGCTTCCATCAGACAAACAAGACAAACAGCTGTAACTCCCCTTTGGAGCCTTATTATAAACAACAGATCGATATTATGCCAACAAAAACGGTCCCCATACAGTCCTCATACATTCCCGAAGATCAGCTGACCAGCAAAATATTTAGTCCAAACACATTATTACATCCATAGATATCCACAAACTGCTGTTGTGTTGTCTGAAACATTC
>JAPZEB010000020.1:34257599-34268728 GCA_029783705.1 Chaetodon striatus | reverse complement strand
GTGTACCCTGCCTCTCGCCCAATGTCAGCTGGGATAGGCTCCAGCACCCCCACGACCCTCAAGAGGATAAGCGGTTAGACAATGGATGGATGGTTGCGGAAAATAAGCTCAGGGGCAAATAAATGTTAATGATACTCACTCATTTTGTACAGAAAGATAATCTTCACAAATGAACACCACTTTTATGATTTTTGAACCATAAATGCAATGGTCAGAAGTAAAAGCTTCTAACCAAAAAGCCATTGACTTCAAGATGAGGGAACTGGGAGGGCAAAAATGCTAACTCATTTCTGGGTTTTAGGACTCATTCCTGGAGCACTCTATTAGCTCTAGTGATCTGGTCAGATCCGTGGTGTAAAGCGACATTTAAATGAGTAAATAACATAATTTACTGGATGGTGGTGGATAGTTTTGCACTGAGCTTGGTGAAGAAGAAATACTTGTTTTTTAAGGTAAGAACGCCTATGCTCACTGTAAACCCCAATTTGCTCACTCAATTTAAGTTGTTTTGTTTTTTTCTTTTAAACAGCTTACACTCAGAACTTTTAGTTTGGTACAATACGGTTACATAAGTTTTTGGTACACCAGACACAAAATAAATGTGTCACATGACCCTTGTCTGACAGGAATTTTATATAAGTTTAACATAAATTTTATTTGTTGTGGTTTGAGCATCTAATTATCTGTCATATAAACATAAAAGCACTGATCACAAATTTTACAATATTCTTTAAAAATGTCATTGAACTATAAAGATATATAGTGACGATTTAAAGCTTCTCTATTGCATAATCAAGGCAAAGGGATGAATTCTGAGTCAGGAGGTGCTCTACAGTTCACCTTAATGTAACTGTATATTGGTCACTTTAATATCCACACAGGCAGGAGATCACTAACTGTGTATACAACTTCACTTATGGTGTAAAATTTCTTTTACCACATCATTAACTATAACTTATTAGAACCATTGTGAAATACATAATCACTGTGTAATAGGTAACATGAGTGATTTAGACACATTTAAACACAATTTACTGCAGCTTATGGCCTTAAACACATTGTCTCACGGCATGCTGGGAATCTCCATTCATTTAGCCCCAACATGCCACAATATGTTAAGTGCACCATAATAGTGTGGTTTATTGGCCTAGAACAAATTAGGTGAAATCAGCCTTATAAATTTTAGTCACATTACCTCAAAACTCAAAAATAGTTGACTTAACATGAGAAAATTATGTCAAGCTCACAAGGGATGAGTTTTTGTGACAGGTGAACATAACATTTTTAAGTCACTTTGAGAATCACATTGATGTAGACTTTATGTTCAAATTTTGTAATGGATGGATTGGTGTTTACAGTGCTGTTACTGTGAGTTAATGGCTGTTTAATGAAATGTGTGAATGATCAGTATCCTACTGTAATAAAAGTGGATTTATGATTGTTTAGAACTGTTAAATAATCACAGAATACATGGATGCAAAATATGACAGGATCACCTTTACTACTTAAATACAACCATTCCACAATTCATAAAAGGGGAGGAGGGCTACGATTTGCCCGGCTTCTGTGGTTAAATTTCCACCGGTGCTCTCCCTCCCCATACTTTTGAAACACTGCAAAAATAGACACATAACAAACTGCTTAAAAGGTATAATCAACTTGCTTGGTTGGAGAGAAAAATAAGAAATAGATAAATGAACAAATGTGTGCCAAGACCACAGAGAGACAGAGTGAGAAGACTGAAAATTAAAATGACCTAGTGTAGTAGAAGTAGTATTGATTAATTTGTTTTGATTTGTCTGATAATCCTCTATTACATTTTGTAGGTAATAAGCTCCAAACATATCAGCATTTACACAAGTGATATCAACGTAAATAGTGACTTGCCATGTTTTTTTTTTTCTCTTTTTTAATCTATCCACAGAGCTGTTTTCAGTGCCCACTCTCACCATGTCTCCTGTTGAAGTCTTTCAAAGGGACTATATGACACTAACCTGCAAGAGTGAGAGCACTGCCTCTGAAAGACTCGGCAGGGAAGAGTTGACTTACACTCTTGATCCACCTAAAAGCCCACTGATCCCCAGAGGACGTGGAGTATTTGCTGGCAATGCCCTGTTGTATGATTTCAACTATACCTGTGCAGCCCAAGCCAAAGGCATCGTGAAACAAAGTGACATCCTGACTGTACGTCCCAAAGGTAAGATCGCCCAATACTTCTTTCAGTTGAAAATTTTCAGATTAAAGTTAACCCCTAGAAATGCACCTCATTAAGTATATGTTCACCATTTTTGCCTCGTGTCTGAATACCCCTATTCCTAAAAGGCAACAAGTCATCACTTTAAGGGGGGTTAGGGTAATACCAATGCTAAGATGGGCTAACCAGCTTGATGGGTTGTGTACAGATATGACGGTGATACAGATTTTCTCATCTAACTTTTCTCTGTGGGCAAAAAAGCAAATAAGAGTATTTCCCAGAATGTCAAAGTATTCCTTCAAATAAGCAAAGGAAGCTTTTAAATGTATATTTCTTTGCCTTATCAATAGCACTGTAAGACTTCATTATTTATAATTTGTTTGATTATCCACAAAACACTACAAATGAGCATATTGTAAGCTGTGGAGGAGATTCTTCTCAAGTCAGATTAGTCCGTTTTTCCCCCCTGTGAGAGAGAAGAGGTAAAAAAAAAAAGTGCAGCTATAATAGTAATCGGACTTCCTCTCTATATTTTCATTTTTTATTCATGCCAGCCAGAGGATGCTGCATCGCTGAATATCCAGCAAAACACCTGATAAACAACATGTGTGCCAAGAGGAAGTTAATTTAAACCTAAAGCCCCCCTCAACTTAAAAATGTGTTTTTCTTCTGTTTATGTATGCTACAGGTATCCTCTTTGTATAATATCCTATGAATTAGGGCTCCACCAATGACATTGTATCCTTAACGTAAAGTTGTGTAATTAACATAACGTTACAGAGGTTAGGTTTAGGAAAAGAAACCTTGAGGACCAGTGGTGTAGTGGAGGGTATACAGAATCAGAATCAGAATCCCTCATTGGGCAACCTTGCATGAGCAGCGCTGGAGAGAGCAGAAAGCAGAAAGTGAAAGGGAAAGTGAAACTTACCACAAGCAAACTTCTTAATGAGAGAGAAAAAAAGAGTATTATTATAAATGTGTCTGAAGAAGAACTTTAAAGCCAATGGATCAAATAACTGTGTGTAATGTGAAAGGGGCCATTTAAATTGATGAGCCCTGAGAGTTTTATCACCTGAATCTGCAGTTTCCCACAGCTCTGTAAAGCTTTTTATTGACTTTCAGCTCTTTGCTTTAATGTCTGGCTCACAACTTTACTGTTTTGGTTTACAGCTTTCGTTGTTTTTGGTTGCAACAAGCAACTCTCTCGGCAGAAAAAGCTCCACCAATCCACTGTACCATTCCTGCTTAGCACTAAACAGCTGTCAAGGTAGCAACTAGCTGGTGAACATAGTGGAGTATCTAGCTGCTAAAGAGCTAAATATTTTCATCAAAAGTGAAAGAGACTAAAAACAGAGCTAAAAGAAGAATGAATATTGGACTAACATTCACAAACTTTAAATGTTTGCTCATGTTGCTGTGTAATGAGCAACTGAGCAGCTGTTCCCTAACAGGTATGCTATATCCAACCTGATCTCACTCCAAACTCGTTAAATACTGGTGCTTGGGCAGTGACTTCCAGCGACAGAGACGAAAAAGCCGTCCATTTGGCTTAGCATGATATGCAGCCGGTTGCTATATTGTGCTTACAATGTAAGTTAAGTTGGCAAAAGTCCAAGTGGGGCAGGCTGGAGGGGTGGTGGATGGGTCCAACAACCACCAACTTTCACCTGGAAGGCCAGCGTTCACTTACTGTATGAATGTAAAGCCAAACCAGTTATTTTGTCCTAAACCCAACCACGTCCTTATGTTCCCTGAACCCAACCACATGCGTGTGTTGGCTAAATGTAACCACATGCGTTTGTTGTTGAAGGACAAAATTGTCAATTTGTGGTGTTGTACTGACATAGTGCATTTATTTTAAAAGAGACTGTATGTAAACTGTAAATTTCTCGGAACGGATGTGTATTTTGAAAACAGACAATGCATGTAACAGGCTGAAGTTGACACAAGTCCATGACCAAAATTCTTTATGTAACAAGGTTGGATTGAGAGTGTGTTGTTCTATCAACTCAAAAAGTGAGAATATGTCAGTTTTGTCTTCATGGCTAATTTCCTCTGCCCCCAAGCAGCAAAAAATCTGTTATAGCAGTTTTAAGTCCCAAGTTATTCTGTCATCTTGTTGGCCAGTATAAAATAGGCAGCATAACTTAGTCTAATAATGTTACGTAATGGCACTAAAGATAAAGGTTTGTTAGCGGATTCACTGTGAGAGAATGGGGGTGTTCAGTGTCTATTTTTTCTTTTTTTTTTCTTCATTTTATTTGATAGGGACGATACATTCAACATATTTTGAATACAGAGTTTGGAACTGAAGTGTTGCACAGAGAGTTTATTGCTATTGCTAATTTTCAACTCTTGTCCTTAGTTGGGCTTTTACATGTAAAATTAAAATGTTATTAAAAACATAAATTTGAACATCATACAACCACAATTCACTATAAACATAGAAGGCACAATAAAATACATAGAACACAATCCACACACTACAATACACATACCACAATACAAACATCACAACATATCCCACAATACATGTCATACAATAGATTTAACAATATGCACATACCACAGTACATATACTCATGTACACATACCACAATACACCAAAACTCTTACACAAAAACCCCTTAAAGGTTCAAGTGCATTCAGCTAAGAGTGGCTACAGCTCTGGTTTGCTTTTAACCAGCATTTGACCTTCACTGTGAAGGATTTTAAATCTGTAATCAATATGATCCCAGCTGGTAATGTGTTCAACAGTTGACCGCTCTTTGTGGAAAAAGTATTGTGGGAGTATTGTGTTTCATACCATAATAGTAACTGAACAAAGCATTTACATAGAATTCACCTATATCTGAATGACAAAAAACATGAAGCCAGTTAGGTTATGTATTCCACGTGTGAACAGGGCTTTTGTTTTTCCTTCATAGGATTTTTCTACAAGGAGTCAGTTTTTTTAATTTTTCTCTCTCTCTCCTCTTTAGTTTCTGTTTCCGCTCCAAAGATCTCAGTGGTCGAAAAGGCAATCCTGGGACAGCCCGTCAAGATCCTCTGTCGGTCAGACATTGGCAGCCTGCCAATAAACTACACCCTGTTTAGGGGGTCAGACGAATTGGGCACATATGTTGTCAAGCTGCCCTCTGAACAAGCTTTCTTCACAGTCAACATCACCAAGCCTGATGAAATCAGCAAGTACATGTGCAAGGCAAAGAATAATCACAAGAACCGGGATGGCGTTCCCAGTAGAGGACTCAACACTACTGTCACAGGTGAATGTTAATCCATTTTTACATGGGTAGTATAAATATCAGTCAGGGGATTACAACATGGAAATAGTTTTGATGAGTCACTGCAGAGCTATATCAGTTTTATAAAAGGGAATTATTGGTAATTGACAAAACAATCTCAGCTGTTCTGGAGCTTTTAGATTGAACCACACATCCTTTCTTAGTAGATGGAGTTACAAAGGGTTGTCATAGAACAGTTTTTGCAGCTCCTGTTGTCAAGGTCATGATTGACCTTTGAAATTATTTTATTGTATAATTTTATTGATAGAAAAAAAAAACAAAAAAACATTTGCACAGCGTTTCAGAAACTGTCTGGTGTATGAGGCCAACAAGCAAACAACCAGTTAGCTATGCTTAGCATAAAGACTGGAAATGGGGGGAAATAGCCCGGGCTCTGTCCAGTGCTAACAAAATGCACCTACAAACACCTCTGAAGTTGCCTGATTAACACAATATGTCTAGGTTGTTCAATCCGTACAAAGACGGAGGTGCAAAAATGACAGTTGACAATTTCATGTGCCAGACAATTTTTTTGGCTTCCTGGCAATCAGGGGATTTATTAGTCACTCCCAAAGACATATCTATAAAACTAACTCCACATAAAATGTATGAGTGAGTTTATGGTAAGCGAAGCTAACCGGTTGCTTGTGGTAACCTTATTTTAACCATACAAATATGAGTGGTATTGTTGTTCTCATCTCACTCTAAGAAAGGAGTAAGAAAATAGCAAAATGTTGCTTTAAAGAAGTCATTAATGTAATGAGAATGTGTGATTAATTTCTTGTTATGTTTCTTGTAATCTCAGTTTATAATTGATACAGTGCTGATTAATCTCACCTCTCCTTCTCCACCTTACCTCTACCAGTGCCTCTGACGCAGCCAACCCTGACTGTCATTCCCAGTCTACCAGAAATCTCTGAGGGAGATCATCTCTATCTCATATGTGGTGTTAAAGGCACTCCACCGGTCACCTTTAAGTGGTACCGTGAAGGCCATGGACAGCCGCTGAACACCACCACCACCAACAAGAATAACACAGATTACCAGGTCCCCGCTTTGTCCAAAGAGCACAGTGGCACATACCACTGCGAAGCTCACAACTACGCCAACAGGGTCCGCAGTGACCCGGTCACCATAGAGGGTGAGTCTGATGAGTATTAACAGTCAATAGGGCCCCACCTGTTCCTGAACTGCTGTTCTGTGACTGACCCTGACCTCTAGGGCTACTAAAAAATAACTTTCCCCTCAGAGACTGAAGCTTAAAGGAGCTAAATGTGACATTCAGAGCATATCTATTATTAAGAGTCTGGGGTAAGACTGTCTGTACATGATTCTCAACATCGAAGGGGCTGAGCCGGTGGCTAGCAGCTAACAGTGCTAACTCAAGAAACAGTGCTAACAATGGTAAAAGTGCTGACAAAGCTAACGTTGTTAACATTGTGGTAACATTGTTGGGTGGGTGCTACACTGCCGTGCTGCTGCCTTCCCAGTATAAGCAGTAACTGCAATATGAGCACAGTGCAGAGTGGCAGCAATTAGCAAGCCAGCAGGATACACCATGGATGTATAAGGAGAACTGGCTAAGCATGAAGCCAAAAAAGTCTGACCTCCCGGATGTAAAATTACCCAAATGTTCAGCATTGTGGGGCCCACAGAGAAGGTACACCAGAGACTTGGCCAGCCGAGCAGCTGACCTCTGCCAGCTGAGCCGACTACTTCTGGTTTAGCCCTCCACTAACTAATAGGAATGAAATTATTTCATAATGTGTCTCCTCTAGATTTTCAAAATGTTGTCAGACCAAATGCATCAAATCCTGATAGTAAAAAAAGTCATTTTGCATTGGTTTTTGACGCCAAGAAAAAGTTATACACTGATTTCCAGACATCCTAACACAATTTAAGTCTATGGGATTATGAAGTAATGAAACATAGTTAAGCCACAGACAACTGGCTAATTCTGGAAATGGTGAGGATGTAATTATGTATATACACATAGCAAAAGCTAAGAAGAAACTAAGATGACATTTTTAACATGTCTTCAAATTAAGCGCAATGCCAAATTTTACTTTACCCACAATTAGGGCTGGGTATCGGTACTCTTTTAAGGTATTGACTGAAATAACAAAGTACCAACTAACATCGAAACTACTCTAGTGAAATGATATCTGCATTCAATCATTTTTGTGCTGTGGGCCTGATCCCAGGCGGCCTCTACTCCCCGATAATGCAGCAATCTTTCTGTTGCTGCCAACTGCAGTACTGCTCCCCTTGAACGATCAGTTTAATGTCTGCCCAGTAAGCACAAGCAGCAGCTGCTAACATACAAATGATCCATCAATTAAACATCCTAACAAACTAACACAAACAGAGAAAAGTTAGGTAACATTAGCTGTGTGATGCTAACAGAGAGCCCTCTCACTGTGTGCGTGCAGACAGACTCAACTGTCCCTGGTGCGGAGCTCACAGTCCTGCAGCAGCTACAACCCATACATACTGTGGTGTGATGAAGTTGAGTGTGGTGTATTGACAGAGTTGGCAGTTCAGTGTGCCACCAAAGAGTTCATGGCTCTACAACATGCCACTCTATTCACATTATTTTTATCAAATGAATTACTCTTTGGTATCAGTATCACTTTAAGGGTACTAGTATTGGTAATCTTTTAAATGATAGTCAGCCCTACCCACAATCTTGGTGATATAGTGTAACTATTGCATAGTAATATTTAACTAGCTCACTTCCAACCAACAGAGGTCAGTGCTTTAATGCTTTTCATCCAAATTATATCTAATCTGAAGTTCCATTTTTCATTGCTCACTCACTTTTTGCAGTCTGGTTTTAGTCTCCAAAGCAGTCAGTCACATTGGCTGCTCAGATGTTAGCTACAGCTGGCTAACAACAAGTGCAGACTATGTGTGTGTTTGGCCTACAGATCGACTGACTGCTAGCAAGGCTGAAAAATCTAGGTTTCTAACACTACAGCTGTAGACAGCAGGTTGTAGTGTCAGTCTCTCAGAATTTATAGAGAAAGGGACTTATCAGGAAAAACATAATCCTTAAAGCAAAAAAGAAAGCAGAAATATACAGTGCTTCTCAAAGTCAAGGATGCTTTGTTGGTAGGACAGGTCCTCCCAACCTGAGTCCTACAGAGGCGAGGTAAGACTCCTTCTCAGCATTCAGTGAACACATTTTGGACCAGGCTAGAGAATGCCTGGGTGTACGTCATTAAAGAGCCCTGCATTCAATTCTGGCAAACTGTGCACAAAGATTTGTGGGTACTTCATGCCTGCTGAGGATAGACACACTTAAAAATTCTCTGAAGGAAGGAATCTTATAGATCTTTGACAATGGAATAGTCCTTGGGCAGGATTTGATGATGTAGCCCTCTTGAAATTCAGCTGTTTAAGAATCCTTCCTTGACTTTGAGAAGCACCAATTTATTTGTTTTTTACTTCAACTTTTGTGTCTTTTTTATATCTTTTCAAATCTTTTTTATTCTTCTTTTTTTCTCTGTCATGGACAACCTTTGTCATAATGTCCCTTTTTTTACGCTCCCCTTCTTTCCCCATGTGTTCCTGTTTGTCACTGATTTTCTCTACTTTCTGTCTCTATATCCCTCTCCATAGTGCGCCTGGCGTTATGGAAGAAAGTGGTGATCGGGGGCTTCTGTCTGCTGATGGTGTCTGTGTTGGTAGTGGTGGTTGTGCTGTGCTTCAGATCCAAGAGAGGTAGAGAGACCTACAGTCCTCCAGCAACTCAGGCCTCTTATGTCTAACTATGTATGAAATCCAACCTTCCTCCACCTACATCCTCCTGCTCTTCTCCTCACCTCTCCTCTCTTATTGTAGGTCAAAGAGAAGCAGCTGCTGAATTGTCAGTGTGAGTTGGCTCGACTACTTGCTTCCTCTGAATGTGACAGATACTGTAGAAGTTAGTGACAGTGTATCTAGTTTTATTAGCGGGCTGAGATGAGGGTCTGTGAGTGTTGTGTTTTTGTTAGCCTTTAATGAACCATACTGGTTATTTTGCATGAAATAGTGACATAGTATTTTTTTAAATTTGGGTTTTTGTACACATTAAACAAACAAAACAGGTGTTAATTATTGATAGTTGAAGGTGTTGGTTTGCATATTACCAGGACACAGAACCCCGTCTCCAGACACCAGCTTCTCATATAGCGTACAGTACACCAGATGTGTGGGGCTGAGTCACATGACTTACACTCGAGTCAGGCTTGAGTCACAAATTTAATGACTTTAGACTTGACAGAATCAAAAAAGATCAGCAACTTGACTTGGGTCAATGACTCGTGACTTCTCTTGGACTGTGCATTAAATGTATGTACACTCACTGGTGAGAGGTGTGGACTCAAGTCACATAACTTTGACTCAAGTCACAAATTTGATGACTTTAGACTGGACTTGGTGAAATCAATCAAAGACTTGCAACTTGACTTGGATTTAAATGTTAATGACTTCACTTGGACTTGGGCATTTTTACTCGAAAATACTCGATCCCTTCCTCCAAACCCAAAGCTTAAAAAGTATGTTATTTAAAAACTGACTGAAAAACTAACTAATGTTAACATAATCGTTTTATTTCATTTAGACATGAAAGATGCAAAAACATACAATATGATTTTAAAGGAAGAATAGTCTTACAGAAAATGTCCTACAAATTTGGGAGAAGAAAGTTATGCATATTTTTCCAATATAAGATGAGTTAAATACAACAAGACAGGACATAAACATGCAAAATTCATTCTGATGTGGTTAATAGTGCTATATGCGATGAAAGTGCAATGTCAGCAATTGTTTTTTTAGCTGGACTGCAGAATTCAGGCCAGCCTGATATACGCGAACACACAAGATGTGATAAAAACAAGTATCTAATAATAAACACAGAAGGGATTGTGCAGGAGAGGTAGGAAGTCCAAAGGGATTGATGGTGAAAACCTTCCCGCTAGAATTTCAAATCTATTCTAATACAAATAGTATTTTTCTCCTACATATGAGAATATAACAGACAAAATAAGTAGTTATTATAATCATAAATGAAACAGACACACAAATATGAATAAACACAACTAATACATTAACTATGGCACAGGTGTTTATTCATATCACATTTAAATGAGAGTGATGATGGACAGGTTTAATAAAGTGAAGACTGTTGTTCCAGAGTAATTGTCCTCTGTATTTCAAAGCATAGTGTCAAAGTGTTGTGCAGTAATAGGGAAGATAAATATCCTCTGCTTAGCGTGTTGGACATGAATGGACATCAGAGTTCATTTAGAGAAAGTTGCAACATACATCTGGTAAGCTGTGCTTTTGAAACATACATTTATAAATAAAGATATTTGTTTAATAAATGTTGTATGTATGTATAGATACATTAAAATATTCAAGAGTGTTGGTGGGCAGGATTAATTTACTTTTGAACCAAGTGTCCTGATGATGCCGAAAGAATTCATAGTCTTTTTTTTTTTTACATACTAACTCAATGTGGTCTTTCCAGGACAGTTGTTCATCTACTAATACAGCTAAGAATTTTGCGGAAGTAACATGATTGATTTCAATACCATTGATGGATAGTTAATAGTAGTAGCATCAATAGTAGTAGCATCTTCCTTTGAATAACTTTTATTTTTATT
>JAPZEB010000020.1:34233119-34243661 GCA_029783705.1 Chaetodon striatus | reverse complement strand
CCTTTCCTTTTTTTTTTTTTTTTTTTTTTTTTTTCTCCATTGGTGTACGAATGAATTAACTTGCTGGTTTTTACACTTTATGATCATTTTTGGAGGCTACAGCTTGTGTCACTGTTGAACTGTTTTGCATTGAGAGGTGGACAAAATAATAGAAACACCTGTCAATGTAACGCAATACAATTCAACAACACCATAAAGTGCAGCCTACAAAATATCATCTATCATCTTTTATCATGTTTTCTAAAAAGGTTTCAACAATAATTGAACATTGTAAACTTAATGAAGGAAGGCTTTACACCATTAGAGTGCATTGGTTATTTGCGTGTGTTTTCAGTGACAATTTCCTTATTAACCTGCACCAGTTGAACCTGCTCTGCAATATTTCTGGATGTGAGCACTAACTGTACCTGCTGTACTGCTTCTCAAGCTCTGCATTCAGTTACATACATATGTTATACCCACACAGCTACAGGAAGCTCTCAAAAGCTGCAGTGTCATAACCACACTTACTTGTACACTGCAGAATTCTTATATTAAGATGAAGTGGACAAAACACAGGATGCCCCCCTTCTCGACATACTGACCAGAAACCAACGTTTGATCCAACTAGTTTCTCTTTAGCTTAATCTAAGTAGCAACTTACGTTTGCCAGTTTATGACAGCAACTTGCTTGAAAAAAATTGTCCTCTTGACATTGCCTGTGTGAAACTGCTGTGATATCATCTTAGACGTGACACTCACTTAATCCTTTTTCTGCACTTCGTCAGTACAGCATACAGTATGTGTTCAGTGTAGTGTATAGTGTACACATATTTTTTTTAAATCTGGTTTAAATGAGTAAAAAAAATGAAGTCACCATTACTGGAAGCTTGGCTATTTAAAAATGAATAAAAGTGACAATGCCCTCTGACCCCTCAGTGGTTTTAACACCACCTTCTAGTGTTGGCTGACCTCGCCCAAAGTTGTAAAGAAAAAAAAAGTACCAGAGAGAGGATTCTTTGTACAACTTTTGCTCATGAAAAAAACAAACAAATAAAGAGCAAGCTGAGTTGAGTAGAGCCGTGTAGTAGCATGCAGTGAAAATATAACAAAGGATACTAGAATAAATAGCTTTGGGTGCAAGGAAGGGCCCCTCTCATGCCTGTACAGAGTCCAGAATTTTGTGCTGTTAACAGTAGGGCAACCATATCCATAACATTTTAGATTCAATCACAATTGCAACCATAGTAGTCCAAACCACATTTGAACCATGAAGAAGGTAACATTGCCTATTAAGTCTAAGCATTACCAATAGGTCTACATGAGCATTAATTAATATGTTTTACTCTGGCCACTCTGCAGTGGGCTTTTTAGAGTTGGCAGAAAAAGCAAACAAATCTGTCCACGCACTATTAAATTCTCCTTTTTCCTCTGAAACTTTTTTGGATTTGGAATCCATAGCTAGCTTTGCAAGGGAAAGTCAACTCAAACGTTAGAGGAAGAAGGTGACAGGCTGTAGACTTATGATGCACATTTTAGCTGATGAAATGGTCAAACTTTTTTTCTTCTTTTTTACTTTGGTTTGTAGACTGTACATTTCTCAATTGGAGTATGTGAGAATTTCTGTAGGTCTGCAACAATGATAAATGAAAACTAAAATGTTACAAAAAGACCATTACTCATTTCCATTAGGATTTTTTTTGGCAAAGCCACAGGGAGCCACTGGGGAGGGACTGCATGTGGCTCCAGAGAAAGGATACCAAACTGTATGCCACTTCTACATGTCTTTATAAACCAAAACTTAACTTGAAATAATGTTTGCATCTCCCACACCACAGTTTTGATAAATCATTTAAATTTATTTAACATGTGGTTTGGTGCTGCAGGAACATTGTGAGCACAGGAGGAGCAACTGGGAGCCACTGGAAGGGAACTAAAGAGCCACATGTGGCTCCAAAGCAGCAAGTTGCCTACCCCTGGCCTACACTGAGGCAGGGTGCCCTTTTGAAAGGACGAATGAGTGATAAACGCATCATGTAAAGTGTTACATTATCTCTCCTCTCTGCACTGTGTCTGTAGGACATTTCCCTAAACTAGCTGTGTTTTGTAACTGGAAATTGCCAACACATACTGTCCCTATTGGTTGGGGGGGTTGTGAGGAAAGCCAAAAGTAGTTCAGAAAAAAATACCACTGTGATCCTTAGAAGGCTCCCTACCCCACCAGAGGTAAATGAGAAAATGTTTTTGGTTCTATCCCTAACCTCACCAGGACATTGGTAATTAAGCTATATAAGATAAGCATTTGTCGAGTGATTTTTTTTTCAAGGGTGTAAGCAGAGCTGCCAGTAAAAACCTCACATGACATACAGTGTTACTCGTCATTCAGACTTTGGCCTTTCACCTTTGCAAACACAACAGCACTTTTCCAAACACCCCCTGCCATTGTTGCATCAGTCAGTTACATTCACATGCTACACGTATACACAGCCCAGAGTCACAAACAAATATTGTAAATACCCAAGTTGCAACATAATTCACACATTTCACTTGTGAAACATATAGCTTTTAACGCATTTGAATAAACAAAAAAAACACTACATGGTATAGCTACTACATGATTTAAACTGTGTTTAGATGTAGATGACGCTGTCGGTTTAAATAGTCTAGCTGTTTAAAAAACATGTTTTCTGTTCAGTTGTTCGGTGTTCGGTGTGTTATCAGTCAGGGCTGATGTGTGGGCATGCCATCTGGGAGCAGGGAGCGCCGCTTATTCACTTCCAGGTACAGCCCGCTGCGGTCCAGTCACATTTCAACACGAACTGCTTTCAGCCTGATAAATGCGCATGCGCACTACGGCTGACCCCTCCGGTTTCTGCGTGCGGTGCCACGTTAGTAGCGGTAGACACAAAATACCAGCTACTCTCCCAACCTTAAACAAGGAAAAAGACCAAAACTAAGGCCAATTTCACAGCTAAACCGTAACCGAGCGTGTCTGCAGCTCTCCTCTCTCCACCAGGAAGAATACTCGACGGCAACTATGTTCAAGTTTCTGCTCATCTGCACACTGGCTGTGGCCAGCAGAGCCGAGATCAATGAGGAAGAAGATGTTCTGGTGCTGAAGAAAAGTAACTTCGACGAGGCTCTCAAAGCTCACCCTAACATGCTGGTTGAATTCTGTAAGTAAATCGTAGCTACAAAATCTCTCCAGCTAGCGCTAGCCGTCTTCGTTAGGCTCAGCGGCTGCCCGGCTAGCTAGCTTGATTCAGCCTGGGTTCGTGTTAGCATTAAACTTTGACACTTCTGACAAGTTGCTGCGGCTAGCGGCTAACTTACTGATGTCCTGTTTAACTTTGCATCTATGCGTGAATATGTGGCACTTATTTCCACAGCACTTATTTCACTGTAGTTCGAAGTGAGCAAAAAATGACGGGGCATTGTTTATCAGACTGCGCTTTCCCTTTGTCAGACTCATTTCCATTACTTCTGACTACCTAGCGCCGAATATCCTGAAAGTGTGAAATGAGTCTGGTGAGGATACGAAACTTGGCACAACGCACTAACGTTAACCCGCAACTTGTTATACCACTAACTATAACCATTTTACAGCTTCTGTTTAGCCATATGTTTGCTTTAATTTAGCTATCGATGTAACTCCATGGTGTTATAGATGGGTAAAAACAGCGCACCATATTGCATTTTGAGAAGTCGGTCACCGTGCACTATCACTGCTGCCGCCGGGATAATGCTCTAATAACATAACCATTAACGTCTTTATCAGCCAGAGGTGAAAAGACTGTGTATCATTAAAGTGCAAGGCCATTATGTTTCGATTGCCTGCTGTGGTTTCACACTGCAAGTTTCAGTTTTTGTGCAGCCCGGATGTCTTCTTTACTGTATTTTTCTCCAGTAAAACAGAAGTTTGCGTGCCTCAGCACAGGCTCTATTCAGCCTCTTCTCCATAGCCTGCAGGCCCATCCCGCTTTACTTTTGTCAGATTGTTGACCTGTTCACATCCTGTGTGACAAATCAGTGGACCAGTCAGAGATGGCCATGGGCAAGTTTCTCCAATGAGCTCAGGATGGGAGGGATGAAGACTCTCTTTTCACCCACGTATTCGTCACTGGGCGGGATCTCACTGGGGATGTGGAGCTAGGTTGACGTGTACTTAACAAAAGTTCATCTGTGCGTTTATATTGGCTGCACTGGAACAAGGAAGTTTTGTTGTTTGTCAAGAATCTAAGGTGATGCAATGTAGGTCATTTTATTTGACGTGTCATTTCTGATAAGGTGATTATCTGCTTGGCATTTGTGTCCAGACTTTTATATGTGCAGTCGGACACCATGGCTTACAAATTAACATGTGAAAGCACAGTAGCAATTCAATTATTCTGCATTTGATGGTAATTTGCTCCTGCCACTAATCTTCAAAGGAGTTCTTTTAAAGTTCAGACTAGTCCTTTAAAAAGGTTACACTTCACCAAAAGTTGTGCATAAATATAGCAGTAAAGGGCTGCTACTGGGTTATTTTCACCCCCCATTAACCTGCTGATAATATTGTATACATAAAGTTTATTTTATAAAAAGTCAGAAAAAATAAAATGCAGATCAAAAGTTCTGGGTGCCAAAGATGCCATTCTCAAACTATTGTTTTTTCTGACTAGCATCTTTCTTGTAAAACATTGTAAACTGCATCCCTGCATCCCTGAAAAGTGCTTTATAAATAAAGTTTATTATTTAAGTTAAAATAAATACAATGGAGAAAATCAGCAAATCCTCGCATTGAAGTCGCTAAGCTAAAAAAAAAAAAGCAGATATTTGGTAAACAAGTCGAAATAGTTGGCAATCGATTCTGATTGACCCATCAGTGAATCAGCTTTTTTTTTTTCTTAAACCACAGTATTCAGCTCTATATATGCATGTGAGTGTCTTGGTTGTCAGCTAAGACAGTAAGAGTTTTTGAATTTCTGATCATCAGAAACATCATTTAGTGTGATGATTATTAATGAGAGCAGCTTGTTGGAGCTCCATATTTTCTGCATTGCATGTTTTATAAACCTGTTGTCCTCCAATAATAAGTTAAGACAATTACTTTTTTGTAATCTCGATCAGGTTTACATACCAAAAATAATGCAAATGTCTGTATGTGGCCGGTTTCCTGCTAAATGTCTTCCTGACACTCCTGCAGATGCCCCATGGTGTGGTCACTGCAAGGCCCTGGCTCCAGAGTATGCCAAGGCTGCCGGCATGCTGAAGGCCGAGGGTTCAGAAGTCCGCCTGGGTAAGGTTGACGCCACAGAAGAGACAGAACTGGCTCAAGAGTACGGTGTCCGGGGTTATCCCACCATCAAGTTCTTTAAGGGCGGAGAGAAGGAGTCACCCAAAGAGTACTCTGGTGAGCATTATTGTGATTTTTTTTTTTTTTTTATTCCTGCAGACTCCCTTGCATGAGACAGATTACATAGAAGTTTGAGGCAGTTGCTGGAAATAATAATAAAGTTTGCAGATTTTCAAAATTTGTACATGCCCATCCGTACCTACATGGTCTAAGACAATCCAACAATATAAGTAAACCTTAACAACTCTCTCCCAAATCCAAAAACTTGACTGCTAAAACTCTAATTTATGATGTTTATAGGGTTTAAGGTCTGGAGCTGCTTCAGAGACAATGAATGGTGAAAAATGTTCTGAGTATATGGAACCATTTCCTGTTTCAGAACTGAGAACCCCACAAAAGAACAAAGTTCATTTAAGTACAAGAAAGAAAACACTCTGTAGGTCCACAAAATCAGTCTGCCAATCCCTGTCTATAGAGCAGCTCTGGACTTAATACACTATGACATCACAAATTTGAGACTTTCTTCTCTGATTTCTGGCTTTGACAGAGAGTAGCTCATATTCACAAATATTGATTGAACTGTCCTTGGCCATGAATGTAACATATTGGAATTCTTTATTAAGGTGTTGTTCCTCTTTAACTCCATTTATTTAGTGGTGTCTGCCAATGTGGTGTTTTCTATACTCAAGTTAGATTAGGATGTTTATGATGTTCTTATTCTCCCAAATTACATCATAACTTTCTGTATTTGAATGTATTTATTTGGCCATTAAAAAATATATTTAGTGTCTTTTTCTCCCACTGTGCAGCTTGTTTTTTTTCCTCTACCCACTGCAACTTAATGAATGGGAGTTTTTTTTTTTGTTTTTTTTTAAACAAAGTGATGTAATCTTGAGTAACTCCTGTCATAAAAAAGTGAGTGAATATTTCATAATTAAATGTATTGAAAGACTCTATAGCTGGCATAAAGAACCCATTCTGACACCTAGAGGCAATCCCTTCCAACTTTCTTTATCCTGGTAATATGATCTGCACAGCAGCATTAACTGTAGGTCAGCCAATCAGGTTTGAGCAACATGACTGAGACAGAATGTGGGTTGGGCTTCCCCTTGCACGTTCCACTCATGCTGACGCTGAGCCAAAGGAGATATGTGCAGTTCTTCACGTTGCCTCTTCTCTGCTGGCCTGGGCCAGGCTTGGTTTCAAGAGGAAGGGAGAGTAGGCTGAGAAGTGTTGAAGCGTCGCTTCAAGACTACGTGCTGCATCACTCTGTGCTTCTCAGTGAAATTGCTCCTATGTTGCATCACCGGTTCAGTCTGACAGCCAGGTCTATCTTGAGTCCAGTTTAATTTCAGCAGTCTAACTCCAAAGAACGGTAGTCATGTTTTTATAGCCTCACAAAGTTGATTTGTAGTTTTTATAATTCACTTCTCACAAAACATGGTGTTTGAATTTGAAAGCGAGATAAATGAGGGTGGTCGGTATTGTCATCTGAAGCTGAGAGCTGGTAGTTTCATGCAGGGCTGTTGTAATGTTTTCACTTTCAAAATGCACTTTAACTTTCACACCAGAAAATGTATGAACAGTGTCTCTGGGCCTGCACATATTCAGTTTGACCACTGCAGAGGCAGTGCAAATTCCCTTAAACATCTGCAGCCCTTAAGCACTGAGATCAGGTAATATCCCTATCTGTCTAACTGGGTCTGTTCAAATACTGAGAAAGATGTCTTCTGCTTCCCAAATATCACATGGATCACATTGTCTTTATTTATTTAGATTGTTAAAGTTTAGCCTTTGACTCGTGTCTTTTGATCAGTCCCATGATGTCTGTGAAAACACAACTGCATGAGTTATTGTGTTCTGTTGTGCTGCAGCTGGCAGGCAGGCAGATGACATCGTCAGCTGGCTGAAGAAACGCACAGGCCCAGCCGTCGCCACCCTGGCCGGAGTCACCGAGGCAGAGTCTCTGATCGCTGACAATGAGGTGGCAGTCATCGGATTCTTTAAGGTATGAGTCTGAACTCTGAAGGTCTGGCTATTACAAGTTTAGATTTTAATAAAAGCTAGATTAAACCTTTTGGTCAGATTTTTGGATGGTAATACGGTTTCATTTTCATAAACATACAGAATGATATCTTAAAATGATTCACCATATTATTCAGTTTGTTTATTGTGTGGCATTGCCAACATCAAGCTGTAAGCTTTATTTCTCAGAGCACAACACATTTTGGGCCATTAAATTCAGGGTTTTCACCTGGTTCAAATGAGGCAGTGGCACCATCCAGATCATGTGCATTTTCACCATGCCTTAAACTGCCTCAAGCAAACACTTTTTTTCCCAAGTAAGGTATTTCAGGAATTTCAATAATTACACGATAGAAGAAAATGTTAATTATTAATAAATTTTGTCCAGATTGTTACGTAGTCAGTGGTGGAGCATACGATGTGAATTCCCGGATGTTAAATGTTCATCTGTAATTTTCTGTAGTGGTCACAGTAATATTTCTTTCTAAAGTGTGCTGAAGTAACAGATTACATGACCTGGTTAAGCTATGTTTGAGACATGACCACATATACTGATATACTCAGTATCTTTAAAACAACTTTATTCTGCTGGAAAAACATTATTTACCCAAAGGTAAATCTCCTGTTTTTGAAGCATTTTAAACATAATTGTTTTTAAGTTAGCCCCTTACACACTTTTACAAGACAGTTTAAAAAAAACAGCCCATCCTGTTTTATGAATTTATTTTGATTATTTTATATCTTACTCTCAATTATGTGCTTTTATCTGTATTTGTGGCAGTCCTGTTCTCAGATGTATTGTGATGGCAGTAATAACAAGATGTGTTATAATGTGCATGGCGTCCATTTTTCTTTTGAACTCTAAAGTTGAACAAAACCAATGAACTTGACAAGTAATTATATCACTGAATGCAATACAGTTATAAAAAAAAAAAATAAAAAATCACATAATAGGCCTTTGACTGGCCATATCAGCATCATTGAATCATTAATTCAAACTATTATGTTCTACATTGGTGATACTCAGATCTGATCTGCAGTAGGGTGCAGGGTGGTCCGCCGACCATTTTCTAATTCACCGTGAAAATAAATTGATTCGCACTGGGATTTTTTGTATTTTGAATGTAAATAAGGTGACAAAGTGCATTAAAACCCCTTAAAAAATAGAACTTGTTTATTTAAAAAAGTGCCTGGTGAGGATCTGGGGTCAGGGCTGAGCCACTCACATCCTCAAATCCTAGAGATGCCCCTGCATACACCTGACCTGTATGTGGATGCTGTGACTGGAGTTGCCCCGTTTCTTCATTTTATGTGATAAATTTGTTAAACAGTGTTTGTTTAACTGGCCCCTGGCCTCCTGTCACTTAGCAAAAGTGGCCCTCACACTAAGCAAGTTCTACACATATCTGTTTAAACTGATGTATTTGATACAGTGGGGAAAAAGTTGATTTATAAACCGTCTTTATTTCCTCTCAATTAGCCGGTGTAAACATTGTAGTCGCCATACCAGGTGGCATCCAGGCACATATGTGGAAGTGCATTCAGTGATGTTCTCAATTGCAGGCTGCTGTTGGCAACAGCTTTATAAACGCCAGTTGGCAATGTTAAAGTATATTCAAACATCGAGCAGCAGGGAGAAGGACTTTTTGTTTTCTTCAGTCAGTTTTGTTTTGGCTGTGGTGGCAAAGACAATTCCAGCAGAAACACTTTGGCGCACCAGGCTATCCCCCTCTTTGCTGTGGTACAGCCAAAAAATAGACGGCTCTCTTCTTCCTCGTTGGCAGTTTTGGCAGCGCCTTTCCCGGTGTACTGTGTTGATTACAATACAGTGCCAGCACATAGGCATAATGCCACAATGGCAATTACAAATAACAAAGCATGAGACGGCACAAAATTTGACCACCTTGTAGTTCTCAGTGCAGGAAAAACCCTGCACTATCTTCCTATAAGAAACATCAGCAACTGCCTAGGGTGCTGAATACACCAGATCCAGCACTGAATACCTTCATTATTTAGATATAATTTTTCTGGCATCGTCTTTGTCATTCTGCTTCTTTGCTTTCAAAGCACCTAAAAAACCATACTGCACTTTAAATGGTTAAAAGTGATCATCGGGGATCACTTAAACAGTG
This sequence comes from Chaetodon striatus, assembly GCA_029783705.1. NCBI lineage: Eukaryota > Metazoa > Chordata > Actinopteri > Chaetodontiformes > Chaetodontidae > Chaetodon > Chaetodon striatus. Next base: position 34,234,190 of record JAPZEB010000020.1, on the reverse strand, counting down.
CTTTATCTTACAGAATGTTTTCATGTGTCTGTAGGATGCTGAATCTGACGGCGCCAAGGCCTACGAAAAAGCAGCTGAAGCCACAGACGACATTCCCTTCGCCATGACTGCGGACGATGCTGTTTTCTCCAAGTTTGAGGTGTCCAAGGACAGCGTTGTCCTGTTCAAGAAGGTGACTTTAAATTCCTCCGTTTTTCTTCACTGTTCCAGAATAAATCATTTAGATTCCATAGTGCAGCATGTCCATAGCATGAAAGGTGCATGCTGCCTAAAAATAACAGCACACAAATGTTCCATCGATGTCTATTCAAACATATGAACAAATTGTGGTCACAGGATGGGTCATAAGATACAGATTCTTAATAGGATGACTCAACATTATTTTAAGTGTTTACTCACTGACCCAGCTGTCATCGTAATATATTGTAAATAGGTTGTGATTGGCCTTGCATCAGCTTTTGAAACACACTCATGTTTACAGACGAACTGAAGACATCCATGTTTTTGATCTACACCTTGGTAATGTGATACAGTCGACCTCACAGTATCTGCTCTCCATTGCTAATCTTGGCTCATCTGAGATTCTTAAGCGTTTCAGACGTGCGCCTGCCTTTGGACGTGTTGCTCGACCTATACGGTTAACAACTTCAGCATGTTGAGCTGATGGTGGTGAATGGTGAAGAGCTGTATTAGGTGTGGTGCGTCTTTCAACTAGCCCCATTGGCTGTGAGTGGAGGAGGAATGACTGGCAGCTGTATGCTCTCAGTCTAGCTCAAATGGGCCATCTTTCCTCCTTCTCATTGTAGCAAACTGCATTAAATTATTATATCATTGGACATTTTTAACAGGTGATGCTTGTTTTGTCTCTTGATCTGGTACCTTGTGATGCGCATCATTGTTTGTGACATTTTATTGGTTGCAGTGGATCTGTAATGACATAATAATTTAATGCAGCCCCAACTGCCTTAACAAGAAACAACAAACTCTAAATACCTCGGTCATTTGAGTTATGGATTATCTTCTTTCATTTTGGCACAAGGCTCAGTCTTCCCACTGCCATTGTCTGGCCTC
>JAPZEB010000020.1:34195087-34207148 GCA_029783705.1 Chaetodon striatus | reverse complement strand
TAGATAATATAAGATAAGATAAGATAAGATAAGATAAAACTTAATTTATATTATTCTAAAGTATTCTAAAATTCCTTATCCACTGTGAGGGTCCTAAGGACAGACGGATGTTGTATGCTGTAAAGCCCTCTGAGGCAAATTGTGATGTGTGATATTGGGCTTTATAAATAAATAAATTTGATTGATTGATTGATTGAATGATTGATTGATAAAAATAAAATAAAGATGAAAAAAAATGTATGTACAGTATATATGTGTGTGTGCGTGTGTGTGTACATATTTTTCTAGATTAAAAATATAAATATATTAAAAAATACATATATATACAGATATATTAAAAAAAAATACGGCACTAAAAAGAATGAGTGGTACACACAAGACTATTTACAATATATACAAAATATAGTTATAGGTGGGGAATAGGGAATCGGTGGGTGTACACTACAAAAGATATATGGTCAAATGTGTCCTTGACCACCTCAGCAAGTGGTTTGATTGATAAGATCACAATATGTCATGGCGGACAATTATGCTATTGAACGAGTTCCACATTAAATATTTAAGATCTGGATTGATGATAAGTTTACCTTCAAACCACATATTGATGCACTAACAGAAAATTAAGAATTAAACTTGTTTTTTATGCAGAAACAAGTCCTGTTTTCCTTTATTTTGTAGTAAAAAGAATGTTGAAGCAATCTTTCTGTCAGTGCTAGACTATGGTGAGGCGATTTATCGCCATGCGGCTGCCTCCACTCTTATATCCCTAAATGCTGTCAACAACTCAGCCCTTAGATTTTTAACTGTAGACAACTATGACACTCTGCTATGACATTATTGTTTTCTTTATCAAAAGATGGGTCGGCCCTCTCTTTCAATTAAAAGAAACCAGCATTGCAGGAGTGGTGAGTATTGCAGGTCCCTAAAAGTAATGCTCATTTGGGAGAGACTGCTTTTAGATTCTTTGCACCATACACCTGGAACAAATTGATGTGTACTTTGAAGCTTGATACTCTGGTTCCACATTTATATATATTTTAAACTGGTTGTTTTTCTCAGGTTTCTCTTAAAAATTAGATCTCAGTGGGACTTACTGGATTAAATAAAGGTTTATATATTTAGTCCTGTCCACTTGTGGTGAGATGACCCAAGACGCATATTAGTACCAGGTATAATCAGACTCTTAATGTCTCTTTGTAATTGTTTTGCCCCTTTTCATGGTCTTCATGGTCTCTTTGCATCTCTTTGCAGCTGTTATGCATCTTCTTGTAGTCGGTCTGTCTCTTTTCGTTATCTTGTTGCATGTCATTTTATGTTCCTTTGTGGCTATTTTGAGTGGTTTGTACCTGTTGATTTAAGTGGTGTTTTGCAGGTGAAGGCCAGGAGGGCCCCTCATGCTTTGGACCCCTGATCCTGTGCGTATGAGACCTGTTCAGTACTCTATCCATACCTTTTTTCATCACAGACAGATTACGATATTTTGATGTTATGAATAAACTAAGGCTAATTTAGGACTATAGCATGAAGAGTACTGCCTGATGCCTGATCCCCACATAATAACAACAGCAACAACAACAATAATAATTATAATAAGAAGAAGAAAATATGAAATAAATTATAATTTTATTTTAGTGTGAAATTAAAGCTGTTTTACTACAACCATGAGCCTCTTTCTTTTAGAAACATATGTGTCCTTGTAATGTTGATATCCTTCCAACTGTGTTGCTAATTGATTAAACAATGTACTGAACAGATAGAGTTGAAGCAGTGACGTTTAAAATCAGTCCACCTGCAGGAAGTTGAGGCCATTACAACCAGCTACTGCAGCACAGATCCTGATGTCGGACACGTAATGAACACCTTTGTCACCAACAGCATCATCATGTTTGGGTACTTACAGTCAGGGCAGCAGCCATTGAATGGCATCCTGCAGATCCCACAGTTTTCATCATTAGCCACCCATAACCAAGAGGCCACCCCGTTCCACTGTCGGATCTTTACCTTCATCGTCTGTGTGACAACAGCAGAAACACTCATTAACATACTGCCATACAAACCAAAGCGGCTAACGTTAGCATGTGAGCTAACGTTGACAGATGACTTCTGCGGCTAGCAGTTAGCTGTTCAGACATATTAGCTGACTCACTGGGCAGCGTCGAACTTCTTTCTCAGATATCCAACACGAGTTAAGTCACAATGTTTCTTTGCAAACTAGAAATCATGTTGGGGCGAGTTAGTCGACGGCATGTAGCTAATGTTTTAGCAACCCGGGGAAAAATTCTTCTTCTATTAAAAGTCCGGCCGGTATTCTGCTGGGAGGCCAAACACTGCCCCCTGCTGTCTTTTTAGATGGAGCGCAAATAACTGAGATTGCAGGTTTTTTCAAGAAAACAACGAATTTTCAGAAAAACAACAAACTCTTAAATTCGAAATCGGTAACAATACTCATGGTCAATATGCAAAATCATAACTTATCTGTTAGTTCGGTGTTTTCTTGTTTTCTGCTGTTCTTTGTATCTGCTGTTTTAATTTGACAGGGCAGTAACAGGACAAAAATAAAATAAATAAATAAATGTGGGGGATGATTTCAGAACTCTTCTCTTATGATGAAAAGTTTTGCCAGACATAGAATTACAACAGCATTCAGCATTTTTGTTTTTTCACGATCATACCAAATATAACATTGTCTCTATTGTTTATATCTATCAGTTGCCTTTGCGTTTTGGCCTTGCGTCCTCACAAAAAGAAAAAACCTTTAGTGTCACAAAAACGGAGATGTTTTTTTAAAGGCCCTCTGAGGTGCAGATTTTTCTAAACTCCACTGCAGTGCCAAGGTACCCGTGAGACGATGAGTGTCCCTTGCCACGGGACTGTGCATACATTCCGTTAAAGTGGCCCTTCACCGCCACGCTTTAGTTTCACTTAAGGAAATGAGAAAAAAACATGTTAAATTTATCGTTTTATTACTGTTGTCTTTTCAACAATGTTTTGCAATGAGACACATGGCTCATCTAAATAAATGCTTTTACTCATGTATAGGATGAAGTCAGATAATGCGGGACATCAGGTAAAATAAAACAAATAAGGATTTACATCTTGGGCTCTTTAAATAGTAGGAGCGAATCACTAAGCATTGCATTGTTACTACGGATGCGCTTTACATGAAAGAGTGTCTTTGATTGGTCTGAGATAACTAGACTATGCAATGCAAAGAAGAAGAATTACATTAAGAAAGAGTTGTATGCCTCCGCACACCAGTCAAGTTTACTCACAGTTTACATCCATGTATGTGAAAACATGAGTGCTTCACACAAGTCTTTCCCCCAGCTGTACAGAAGATCTATACTATCAGCACAGTTTCAAGGTGGACGCCCAAGATGAGTGTCACCAATTCAGTATCTGACCAAATGTCTCTCCTTCTGTTCCTGAGATATGACATAATGTAATGGTAATGGCCAGAAAAGTGTTTTTGCAGAACAGTATGATGTCATGAAGCTCACCTTTGACCTGTTGGATATATATCATCATTTTATCCTGTTAGACATTGGTGTGAAATTTTGTCACAATTAGCATATAAATTATTGAGTAATGGCCAAAAACATATTTTGTGAGGTCATAGAGACTTTGACCTTAACCAAAATCTAATCAGTTCATTCCCAAGTACAAGTAGACATTTGTGCCAAATTTGAGGAAATTCCTTTAAGGCCTTCCTGGGATATCACATTTACAAGAATGAGGCAGATGCAAGGTCACATTAATCTTGACCTTTTTCCACTGATCCTGTGGAGCACAAGATGAATGACTATTGAAATAACAGAAAAATAGAAAAAGAAGAAGTAGTGCAAGAAAACACATCAGCTCTTAACTTATGATAAGATTTTTAATTACAAAAAAATTGATAAGATATAGTTTAATAATTTTTTTTACAGTAGAAATTTGGGATTTTATTGGGCAGGGGGCCAAAAACTGTTGCCATGGGTTCGGCTCTGGTTGAGCTTGAAAAGAAGCTGTATGACTTTATGAAGGGTTGGGCCTGATTTTTTGGGGGCAATCAGAGCTCTAGTATACATGCAGCCATGCATACTCCAGTGCCCTAACATGTAATTTATCATGTCAAATTATAAAAAAGTTTAATTTCTTTGTTTTGTTTTGCGATATTTGTGCTATTCAGAAACCTGTTGATAGTCAAGTCTTTCATAATGTTAAAAATAAGTAACTGTAAACACACAAGAGGCTGTGAGATGCAACTGAGATGCATATTCTGAATGCGCTGTATATGTGTCCAAAGAATGCTGTTAAAAGCCAAATGATTCCAGCGTATCCCATGTCTTAATCAAAAAATGCTAAATTTGGAAAAAGGTGTAATTCGGGATATCTAAATAGAATAGGCTGTATGACTGAATATTGTCATACTCAGTATAATTGTGGAATATTAATGTGCATGTAAACATACCCAATGAGTATTTTGAGAAGTTTCATGACATGCTAAAAGTTTGCAATTTTAGGAGCGAGGTTATCCTCGTGGGAGATTTTAACATCAGTTGGGAGGATAACCTGACTAGGAAAAGATTTAAACAGATTACAGATGGATTTGACCTATCACAGTTAATCCAGGGTCCAACCAGAGTCCCACACTACGAAAACCCTGATAGATTTGGTCTCTAGTAGCAGACCAGAACAAAGACTAAAATCTCAATATGATAACTGAATTATCTACAACCTGACACTCGTGGCTAGAAGACTAACTAGTCAGCATTTCAAGTCAGCTGTTGCCAAAGGGCCTGAATTTAGTAGAATTCCTACAAGTCATCTTGGAAATTTTAGAGAAACTACACATGAACTTGAGTGGAATGATCTGCTTTCAGGGGTAATCCTAGAAGAGGACAGTCAGACTCTACAAGGCATAGTCCAAAACACAATAAAACAATGTACCAAAAAGAGCTGACATAGAAGGATAGGAAAAAGAGCCCTGCAGTTGTTCAATGTGAATATAATAAAACTGATGAAAGAGTGAGATCTCGAAAACAACTCTTACAACTTAACTACATAACTCAAGGGCCAAGAAAGTCTAAAGCAGACTCTTTCCTGAACAGAACTGGGAAATCAAGAGGTTGTGCATCATCTTGAAGCTGATTAAAAAACTCACAGGACATCATAAAGTAGGAAGGCCAATGGAACATGAAATCAATAGAAACCTTTCAAGGGACCCAGTCAAAATTGCTCAGGCTCTTAACCATTAATTTATTGATCCAGTGGCCACTATTGCAGAGTTTCTCTGTGAGTCAAACGAACACCACTCTATTGGAGGTTGCGGTCTTGCAGCCACTATCCCCTTCAGTGGATGTTGCAGATCAACCCTTTCACAAAAGAGATATTCTTAATGCACATGTGTTAAGAATAGAAGTACAATCAATGCTCTTAAAACAACAAAAGCAAAGGGGTGTATGAGATGGATACCATGCGATGCTTAAAGTTTAAAGCGCCATTACTTTCTGTTCCTGAGTGCTTGGAAGCAGGCTTGGACTAGCCATTGAGCAATTCTCGCTAATGTGAGATGGGTTGGTCCATCACAATGTCATCATTAGTAATGTTTTGGTTTTTTTTTGTTTTTTTAAAGTAGGAAAATAAAGTGAGAGAGAGAGAGAAACCTGACAGCTGTGACACACTTGATGTTTGAATTCATCTAGATAGGGCTTACACAGTCCCAAAAGCCTTCCTTTACTGTAAGGCAGGTATAATGGTATCAGTAATTGTCACCTCCCTCCACCCCTTTAAGTGGATCAGTCCATCATGCCACATCAGAGATCAAGGGGGAAATAAATAAAATCAAGATAGTAAGAGCAGAGTAAGTGAAATTAAAATACACATTAGATGGATAGAGGAGCTAAAAAACAAAATGTTGGAGGAGAAAAGGTTAGAGACAAAAAGAAATAAGTGCTTGAGGCTGATGCTGCAAAGTGTTTCTAATGTTCAGCAGTGGTGATAGCAATAACAACAGTCTGCTGATGGAGGAGGTGCATGTGAGGTTACAACATATGCTGCAGCTTAGGGTCAGGCCCCCAGGAATGCCATTCAGCCTTGCTCCTAGTTTTTCCTAGTGGCCACTAGGCCACTGGTATTACAGCAAACAGTGGTGGCGTGTGGCTGCGAGTCCCTCATCAGGATGAAGAAATCAACTTACCATATTCATTATAATCCATATTCATACTCATTCATTCATATGAAAACATCAGAAAACATAAAGAAAGATGGAGACTTGGCTAAATCTTGGAGAGCACTATTCAGCCAGATGGCTCTTTTTCTATCTGACAGAACAGAGGACTCTGGGAGAGAGGCAGAGGAGGTGTGTGTCTTCTGTGAAATAATTTGACAGTGGGAATGTGAGGTGCTGTCCTGTTCCTGCTTGTGTTCAGAGGCGGCTGCAGCGCAACACTGCCCATGTTTGGAAGGAGCGAACATGAGGAAGTGACGATAACATGAAGTCCCGCCTTGCTGGGGTCAGGATGTGTGGACAGTTAAATCATTCCACAGCCAGGAACCATGAATTACCAGAACCAACTGGTGACATGGACAAATATTGAGCAGCAGCCAACAATATAAGAAGACGCATAAAAGAGATATATCACAGTGCACAAGTAAAAGGAGATAATGGGATCAAATTTCACTGGAGTTGTACTTTGTATAATTACATGTGACTAATAAATGATTGATTGATTGACTGATATCACACATAAAGACCGATAAACTAGAAATAGAAAATAAAACAGAAAAGAAAATACAGTTTAATAGAAAATATAATTTTCTTGGTTCAATTCAAATATTGTCTGCTCTAATTTATAAGTTTACAGCTGCTCTGCATGCGGATATAATTTGTTTTTTGCTCTGTTCTAAACTTTATATGAAGGCTTTAGAAAAAGGGGCGGGACTTCATGTTATCGTCACTTCCTTGAAGTATTAACGCCATTTCCGCTAGTTTCAACACCGCGCCACCGTAGAGAGTAGCCGATAAACAACCGCTTCCCTCCACCGAAAGTTCTTTGTTCGTCTTCAGCGTTGACTAACAACATGAGCGCCAGCATGGCTGACAAGATGAGTATGTCTCTGGACGACATTATCAAGCTCAACAAGAAAGGAGGCAGCGGCCGCGACAGAGGATCGTACGGGTCGGGTGGAAGTTCAGGTCGGGCCGGTGGATCGTCGAGGCCGGTGCGGAGTCGACAGAATAACTTCAACCGTGACAGAAACAACAGATCCACACCGTACACCAGGGTATGAGGACAAATGAATTGAAAGTAACGTAGTGCGGTAATTGATTATGTGTTCTCCATGTCTTATCGGTGACTGCTAGCCTGCCTTTACACCACAATGTACTTCCCCCAACTAGCGTGTGTGTCATGAGGCAGCTGGGAGACGGGCTTCCTGCCAGAGTTCCTTGATAAAGGTTTGGAAGAAAGTTGTAGCTTGGGTGAAAATGAATAGGTGTCTAACAGAAAGGGCTTTCCCCCATGTGTTGTGGTCAGCTGCTACAGGACAGAAGCTAACAAACATGCTAACAATATGTCTGGACAACGTGAGGCGTCCCAGACGCAGCATGGATTGCCGTCTGCTGTGACACACTACATGAGATAAAACGATGGATGAACGTGGACGACACTCATTGTTGTTCACGATCCAAGCCGACACCATACGATGCCGCATCGGGCTATAATCAGGCTAATACTGATGTGTCTGTGATTTACATGTGTTATGTTCCTTGTTCTTTAAATAGATTGGGTGTTCTTTGTCTTAAAAAAAGACAAATATACAGCTTTAATGTGAAGGAGTGAGGAACTAATCATCTCTGGGGAACATGCCTTCTCAAGTTTACGGGAGACTTCTGAGTGCCCATAGAACCCATTTTAATTCAGATATCTTGAAGTGAAAGGTCAGCCACTTTTAAAATGCCCATGCCAGTTGCTGCAGCACTAAAAATGAGCCTTTAGAGCAATATTTGGCCTTTCCCGACAAGCTATGCCGACATGGTTGGTACCAATGGAAGTATTAAGGCTTAGACACACCAAACCGACTTCAAAGAAGTAGCAGCAATGAAACCTGACTATTGCAACACCTCAGGTCTCTGGTGTCTCAGCCAAAAAGTTGTACATGAACGCATTGCAAAGACTGATGGCCAACCAGCACGTATATGCTGCGCCTGCATGAGAGGAAATAACCCTATGCAAAATGTTTGTTTTGGTCTCACTCCCTCTTGACTGTAGGTCTTTGTTTACTTTCCTCACTTCTGTTTCTCTCCTCGTGCATTGAGCTGTACTGCCATTTAGAGTAATTTCAATTACCGATGTGCTCTGCCATCACTTTTTCAACATTGGCTGAAAGAAAGCCGACAGGGGCCAACAAGGGGCAATGGTGCGAGACAGACCACACCAACTAGGGCGACAGACGCTCACCATCGGCCCAACATTGACCGACAACTGACCATCTGCTTGGTGTGTCAGAGCCTTTAGGTCGTGTAGTTTCACAAGATTCCACTACCTAGCTTAAAATGAGGGTGCTACAGCCCCTTAAAACATTATTGTAGGCCTCCAGTTATTTTTGTAAATTATATAGAATTTAAAAAAAGTAGACGTGCACCGATTGCAATTTTTTGGGCCGTTTCCGATTTTCAGAGTGTTTGGGTGGCCGATATCGATTTTGGCTGATTCCGATTTTATTTTTTTTCCCAAACCATTTTACAGCACAGAAGATATTACAACATTTTCTTTATTAGAGCATTTTAACCAAGATACAACCAGCTTTTCAATAATCATCTCAAAACAGGAATTTGACCGGCGTTTTAAATCGGCATATTTTAGACTGACCGGCCGGTCGCCGGTCATGGCCAGTCACGTGAAAATCGGCCCGATTCCGACTGCCGATTAATCGGTGCAAGAATTTATTTGCAGTGGAAGGAGCTGTAGGAAAAACTTGAATTTCCAAGTTGGCCACATAGTGAACACGCTTCATCAAATCCTTTGATTTTCCAAGGGTTTGAATGGTTTTTAATCACTCCAGTGAAAACTTTTTCTATCACCACCTTAATGGGGCAGGGAGTTTCCTTTCTTTTTTTATTGGAGAAAAGCCATCATCTCTCTTTGTTTTTTTGAACAGACACTTCCTGTGGAAGAATTGGATGATGCCCAAGGCCAGATTCCCAAGACTTTTTCAGGGACAAATAACTTGACTGATTAAATATGGCTGTGTGACCCCTTTAGAACACCATGATGATCGTACAGGCTACACAGTGGTCAGCTTTATCAGACCTAAATCAACCAGGCTCATGTTTGCTTCTTCCCTTGTATTGCTTTTGTACAGCCTACAGATGTAACATCACATTTAGCATTCATTAAGAATTGCCCTGTTCATCATTCATCTGTGTTGGAATATGTGGTCAAGAAATATTTATCTGATCAACAGTCCATGCTTTGTGATTTTGTTCATCACTGAACACCTGGAACCTGACGACATTGTTTTCTCTTGCTCTTCACAGCCCAGAGAGTTACCAGACAAATGGCAGCACGACATGTTTGAGGAGCACGCTGGTGGACGCAGAGGACAAAGTGCAGCAGCAGAAAGAAGTGTAGAAAGTAATGGTAAACTGCTGGTTTCCAATCTGGACTTTGGCGTCTCTGACTCAGATATCAAGGTAATTTACTAAACCCAATTAATCTGCGTTGCTAGCGGCGTCGTGTTGTGAACATGACTGACGTTTCTACTTTGCTCCCCAGGAGTTGTTTGCAGAGTTTGGGACATTAAAGAAAGCATCTGTCCATTACGACCGGTCTGGGCGCAGTAAAGGAACTGCAGATGTTCACTTTGAATCTCAAACAGATGCACTCAAAGCCATGAAGCACTATAACGGTGTCCCACTTGATGGTGAGGATTCAGTTTGCATGCTGTAAGAGCATTGTCTTACTGTGGCTGCTTTTTCAGAAGCATTTAAGAAAAATGCTCTCTTGCGTCTGTTTATTTTTATTAGGCCGTCCCATGAAAATCCAGGAAGTGACGTCAGAAGTTGACACACAGAGTAGACAGCCTACACGAAGGTAAGTGATGTGAAAATGTCCATCTATGAATGCAGTTTGAGTTTGAAAAGATAGTTGATTGGGATTTATGGGGAAACAACGGGCAAAAACTAACAGTCACAACATGGACAGTGTGTGCTAGCAGGTTCCCACAGTCATGAAATTGCTGGTAAAGTTAAGAAATTAGAAAAACTGTTTTCAAAGCCTGGAAGTGGTTTAGAAGTAACAGAATGTTTGAAAAAGTTTTGAATCGCTTTGGTTATTGTTTATTGTTACACAAACTATGCCTTGTGTATAAAAACAATGTAGTACTGCTCTGCATGACTGCTGAAATGTCACTAGTATCATGTGATGCACACTGGCTTATGCCAACTAGCTGCAGGAATGTCTGATGTGTGAGCAAAGTGAGCATGTGCTAGCAGTTTTCTGATCCTCAAATGCCTGGTAAGTGTTAGTTTTATAATGTAGGCTTTCAAACAACAAATATAATACATGGCTGTAGGGCTGGGTGATATGGACAGACATTCATATCTAAGTATTTTCAGGCTAAACGGCAATACATGTTACATATATCAGTATTTTTTACAAAATGGGCTACATGTTTAGTTGCAAGTTGAAGCCACATTTGAGATGTCACAAGCATTTTATAAAATCAGACTGTGATCAAAACAAAATTCAAAGAAAAGGATTTTTTTTTTCCCTGTTTGAAAGTATACAGCTGCACAACATGTAGGTGAAAAATGATGAAGACAGAGGTTTAAAGGTTTGCAGCACAGGACACAAAACTATACCATAAGTATAAAAGAACCAAGTGACCCAAATCCATTGTAGTTTGAAACAAATCTTATTTATGCACACAGCATCAACAGAGAGGCAGAGGAAGGGAAGGAACGAGAGGCGCTTTTCATATTTTTCCATTGTGACTCTTGGCCGTGCCAAGCAAAGTCATGCCGAGCCATGGCGCGCCATGCTAAGCCGTGCTAGAGATGGACCATCTCCAGAGAAAGTCCATAAGCCAGGTTGCCTGCCCTCAAGCGGGTAGCGGTGACTCCACCTCACCACATTTGGAATTGCGCTGTACCACAAAATGCTTGTCAGAGAGGTGTTCAGGCAGGCTAATGTAAGCTGTTTAAATGAAGTCATGAAAATTAGGTAAAAAAAGTTCTGAAAATGTTTGAAAATTCATCAGTAAAAATGTGTGAGAATCCTGGCACCAGAGATTGGAGGTTCTTAGGTTAAAGGTGTGCTATACAAGGTAGGGCTGCCCCCTAATAATCGACCAAATGATAGTCAACCAGAAAGGTCATTAGTCTGCAAGATTTCATTGGTCACTTAGTTGCCGAAGAACAAACAAATTAAAAAACAAACAAATGTGAAACTCTATTAGGAGCTGCGCCTTGTCAAAATAAATCAAAACCTATATGACTGGTCCATGTGGGAATTTAATTTGAAAGGACAGACACAGGAAGTGACCACACTCAGCAGTCACAAAGGAGTCATGTTAACTTACAGGGCTCGTAAACAGGCTAGTTAACAACATGTGGGGCAGGAAATCCAAAGTGTGGGATCATTTTGAGAAGGTGAAGGATAAACCCAAGGTGATATGTAAACTCAGCTTCATTCGGCAACAACAAACATGACGTATCATCTGAAACATGTCAGTAGCTACATGCCCATTAACCACTTAGCACAATCATTACTGCTTTGCTGACAGCATCATTAACAGGTGGCTCGCTCAGCGTGTGACGTGCACTTGTAGATAAAATATAGGCCTATATTAATGAAGGTTCATTAGTAAGTTTTCATATTTCTCTGTAATGTAGCACAGTGTTAACAATTAGGGCTATAGTCAACCAAAGAAAATCTTGGTCGACTAAAGTCGTAGATAATTTTCAACTAATCGATTAGTCGTGGAGAAAAAAAATCTACACATCCACACTCACAGCACATACACCCACTCACACACACATCCATCTGCACTTAGAAACACAAACGTGTACACA
>JAPZEB010000020.1:34170173-34186675 GCA_029783705.1 Chaetodon striatus | reverse complement strand
CTGTCTACATGTTTACATGTTCATGTTGCTGAACACATGTATTGATAAATTATTGGCTTCTTACTCGCTAAGGTTTCGTTCCTCTTACCGTAACGAGTGTAGCTGCCGTCAGCTAGTTTGTAGCGGCCACGGCTCGGCGGCTCGCTGTTTACCGTAGCGTATAGGTGTGTGTGTGTGTGTGTCTTCAGCGCCGGCACAGAGCGCAGAGGCGAGGCTGCAGGATGATGATGAATTAAACCAACACACAGCCCCGCCCCTCAAAGTTCTGGGTAATCTTAAAAGTCCTACCTCGCTACCAGGATTTTTTTCCAGGGGAATTTGGGGGTAAGAGGAACTTTATTTACCCGGGTAATTTCAGTGGAAATGCACGGAGGCCTTTCAATTACCCGGGTAAATGAAAAAAGTTCCTGTGTTGGAAAAGGGGCTATTATTAGCCCCTTTTCCACCGTAAAAATTGTGATAGGTGGAACACACGCAGCGTTCCACACTTCCGCATTAGTGTGGCTGCAAACTTTCTACATATGAACATTTCTTCCATAGCATTGATAAGCGCTAACGGTATCGGTTCTTTTAACGGCACTTTAACACATTTTGGTTTAATTCATTATCATGCTGCAGCCTCTCCTCTGCGCTCTGTGCCGGCGCTGAACACACACGCGCACACGCTACAGTAAACAGTGAGCCGCGGTGGCCGCTACAAACTAGCTGACGGCAGCTACACTCGTTACTGTAAGTGGAATTAAATCTTAGCCAGTAAGTAGCCAATAATTTATCAATACATGTGTTCAGGAACATGAACATGTAAACAGCGATATTCAATACGCTCCATCCACAGTTTCTCATCCACCGTCACTAACGTTATGTCTTACACGCTGATTTTGACAGCACACTAGTTCAGCTAACAGCAAATTGTTACTAATAAGCTCCAATGACAGCTGACTGTATGTAGACTGACTTAGTTTGACTCTTATCTTACAATTGGGCCAATACTTTTAAACTTAGCTGCTGGCTGAGACAAACAGCCCGTCCTCTCTCTACCACCACTATTTGTTATGTTACCAGCCAACAAGCTGGCGGAGGGCACACGCTGAATCAAGTCCGTCATCAGCCTGATTTGAATAAATTTTCCAGAACTTTGAGGTGCGGTGGAAACGCAAACCACACAGATTACCAGGAACTCTTTTACCCAGGTAAATAAGTTCCTGGTAATAAAAGTTCCTGGGAATGTTGGTGGAAAAGGGGCTAATGACTTGCCACTTGTTAGTGTATCACTTCTGATACAAAGTGGTTTTTCTTCTTCCAGAATACCATCTTTCGTCAGATGTAAATAGTACATACACTGGCATGACGAGAGCACATTGACCAGACACCAGCTAAGATATTTGTAATTCAAGCAGTGTTAGTTGTTGTTATAGCTGGCAAAACCAACAGGTGCCATCTTAACCCTTTCTACATCCTACAGCTTGTGAACATACTTTTATTTACGCAAGTTATATTTCCATTGCAGCTATTGAGATTTGAAAAGTGTGCTCTTTCAAAGTGCAACTTTGATATAAAATGATCTTTCAGCCCTAAATCAGAGATGTAACTGTCTGATGTTTGTGACTTAAAGTTTTTAAAGGCTTGTTTTGTGTCACAGCATTTGTGTCTTGACTTTGTGTTTGTCCTGGAAAAACAGGATGCCAAAGTTTGATATACCATAAGATTAGATGAAGGTCACGCCATGTCATTGCAACTTGGATGAATTGACAGTGAACTAAGGTGCAATTTTGGTCACCTTTCCAGATTTTCACATCCTGTAAGCTCAGTCAAAAAGCTAGAGTTGTGTGTGTTTAGTGTGTATTCGTGGTAAACTGTGACCCAGTATTTTCCAGTATGTTGAACTCCTGCTAAATTAGGATGCTGTCTCTAAGTGAAGAGAAACAGCTGCTTCAGTGAGACTGAGAATAAACTAAAGTGTAATTAATGCAGAGGCTGTCCCAACTACAGCAGAGCTGTCCTGATTTCACTTCCCCTGAGCCCACGCACTTAGACAGCTGTTTATTGCAGGACACATGCATCATGTGCAGGCCTCCTGCATAGAGCCTGGATAAGTTGTGTGGAGATAAGTGTTGTAACAACAAATACCAGGACATTATTTGTATGGATGGACAGGTGTATAAATTTTCAAAGTGGTTTGAAATAGAGCTTCAGTGATTAATTGTTAGTTGTCACTATTAAATTTAGCGCAAATTAATTTGTCAATCAGTTGATCAGTTTGAATAATTTTTTTTGAGAAGAAGTCGAAATTCTCCGATTTCAGCTACTGAACCATGAACACTTTTTGTTGTGGATAAAACAAGACATTTGAGGACATCATCTTGAACTGTAGGAAACACTGGTTGACTTTTTTTTTACTACTTTTCTGACATTTTATTGAGCAAACAACTAATCAAATAATTGAGAAATGAATTGACAGTGAAAATAAATGTTAGTCGCAGCCCTAGTTTGAAATGATTTCAAACACTTGATCAGACTTGTATACCAAATTGTACCACTAGTTGTCACACTTGACTCCGCATCCGCTCCAGAGTGGGTGACCCATTCTCATCCCAACTCATCAAATACCACTGCTTTGTCAGTGGATCCTAAATGTCAAAATACGACAGCCTCCTGACTCTGTTTCGGACATTCACAGACAACATTTAGATTGAGTCTTGTGACAAGCATTATGTCGTTTCAAAATACATTCCTGTTTTCACAGGAAACATACAGGTTCTGCTTGTTACATGCATACAGTTGTTTTCAAAATAAATTATGTAGGTAAAACAGTTTGTTTTAAGGTTTATTTCCTTAGGCTTGTGCAACAAAAGTCCCCGGTTTGATTTAGAAACAGAGTGGCACCCAGTAGCTCAGTGGATGAAGCGGGTGTCCCATGCACAAAGGCTAAATCTTGCCGAAGTGGTCGCATGTTTGATTCCTATCTGCAGCCCTTTGCTGCATGCCATCCCCTCTCTGCCCTCCCACTTCAACTGTCCTATCAAAAAAAAACAAAACAAAACAAAAAACTACCTTCTTGCATGCCCTGCATGGACTTTCTTGCATTTTATACTATGGTAGCTGCCAGTGGTATCAGAAATAGCCGCCACCCAGTGTGTATCATAGTGCCACGACGAGTGCCTCAGTGTGTATTGTCTGATGTCCAGATCCACTGACAAAGTGGTGGTATTTGACAAATGCGGTTGTTGCCAGCAGTGTCAGAAATAGCCACTACCTGGTGCATATCATACCACTGTGAAAGGTGCCTTTTAGTGCCGGTATCTGATATTTGATGAATTCGGAGTGAAAACGGGTTGGAGTTGAGTGGAGATTGTAGAGACTCCAGTCCACATGGCGACAGTAATGCGCCTCAAAGCTGGTTTGCCAGCTGCTAATTAACACTAAATAGGAAGAAAATGAAGAGAGCAAAGCGACACTACGATTAGCAGGATAACTAACACATCGTGTTCAAATTTTTCAGCAGTTTCAGTTTCTTTTAAGACTAACCCTACCATGTCTCAACTCGTCAGCCCAAAAAACACCTAGCACGTGGCCTGTCAAACACTGTTGGCTACATTAGTCCGTTTAACAAACAAATATAATATTTTGTCAGTCACATTGCAGTGACACCGTCAGCAGGTTGCTGATGCAGGCTACCTTTTAGTTTGCCAGGTGTATCACAATGACAAATGTCGGTTTGCATAACATCAGACTCATTAAAGCTTGTACACTGGACCGGACCGGGCTGGCAAAACTGGAAATCGACCCAACTCTATTTATTGTACACACAAACACTGATGTGTTTCTTGACATCCTAATACTACTGTTTCTGTGGCTAGATAGGAATGCAACAAAAATCTGCAGAGTATAAAAAAAAGAAAGACATGGTGGTAAAAGGTGGTGAATACAGTCAATGGTGTTTTATAAGAGGCTGTAAAGTGTGTACAGTGTCTAAAATGTCACGTCTGGGAGAATATCTTCGTCATTATTGAACCATCTGTTTCTTTGATTCAATCTCAGATCCCACTGTTACAAATGTTCAAGTGACCCGGATGTCTCTGATTTGTGAAGGCGCCCCAAACCCTCTGGTCCTGGATCTGCAAGGTGAGTCCTCATTGGAAATAGAGATTGCTTACTTGTTACATTAAATGTTTGCCTTGAGTGAAAACAGGATGGAACTCATCAGCAATATATGCCCTCAGATCATTTTGACAGATTGGAGCTTGTAAAGAGGTCATAGGCAGCTCTTGTTTATCCAAACATTAATAAACTGATCATCTATAGTAGATTACACCACCACAATCTCCACACATCATCTCAACACTGATGTCCTCTTCTCTTTCGTAGTAACTATATTTGTGTCCATCAAATATCAGCATCACTTAGTCTGTTTACTCTGATTTTCATCCAGCATTACAGATCTTGAAATAGAGAACTTACAGATCTGTCTGTGAAGGTTTGAGTCTGTGCTTAACATTCTGTAAATGAATATGGCTTCACTGACCTCTGCCTACAGAGGTAGAGGGGCATAGATGAGGTTCATAGATTGTTTTTTTTCCTGTTTGGCGTATGAATTGTAGAAATGTACTTCTGATATTCCCAGTAGCCGTTTAGCGGTTCAGACCCTGCCTCTGGAGCTGCTCGTGCCTCAGATGACCCAGATTTGATTCAATCCAGAACGTTCTGTCCTGTTCCTACCTTTCCCTGCATCAGTCTTGATTCTCCTTCTTTCAAAGCTAAAAATAATGACTGGCCATCCTGTAGACAGAATGAAAACAATTGAGAGTTTGTCATATTGTGGGTTTTTGAAAGTCTCTGCCAGGAATCTTATCTTAAAGTCACAGGTCCCCCCATGATGCTGACACTCAGCTCTTTAAATCGAACCATTTTCAGCCCAGAATTTCACAGTTGGTTTACATCTAGAAACCTTTCTGTGAATAGTTTGCAGTGTAGTTCTATATCATACATGTTTAACACCCAGTATATACAATTAAATATGTTCCATCATCCCCTTTGACATTGATGAAGGGGATAGATACTAGGGCTGTCGCGGTTAAGGAATTCCTCCTGCGGTGAGTCAGAGTGGCTCGATAGCGTGGTATGCGCTATTATTGCACCACCCCCCTTTCATTTTTTATCAATCTATTTAGCAAATTTGTTTGTTAATTACTAAATTACTGGACTTATTGCAATGTTTCCTCTGAAACTTGGCGCCTACACATTAAAAAGTTATAAAAAAGACATGACAATTTCATAACACTTAGTCTATTGGATGTTGATCAAAGGGCGGTAATGGTAGCAGTACAGATGCATTAGAGACAGGCTACACGTTTTTTCTTCTTCTACTGATTGAACTTTAAATAACTTAAATTGTAGTTCTCAAACAAAAATGAATTCAGCAGACTTTTAGGGCTAAATCTTAAAGTGCAAGTAACAGCATCTTACTGAAATGAAAAACAAGTGCCTGTTTTTTTAAAAGACACTACAAAAATGAGATGTACGAGGCACTAGACAATTTTAAAAAAAGAAATATTCTCCTTGAGCCTATAAAGAAAATAGCCTATGATTTATACCAGGGTCATGTCCTTGTTGCGCGCGAGGAAAACCAGCATATTCACCTTGTGTGGTTTCAGAGAGGATCGGAGAGGGGTAACAATATTTCCAGATGCACTGAAAATTCTCTCCGATGGTGCGCTCATTGCGCAAATGCACATGTACTTGCGGGCAACTTTGGAGAGGAGAGGAAATCTACCTTGGTTCCGCCACCATGCGAGTGGGTCTGCATTGGAGTCGATGGGGTCCTCCTGGAGGTAGCGTGTGAGTTTGGTGTCGGCTCGAACTCTCTTGGGTATGGTCGCAGAGGTGGTTGTCCGTGGCTTCAGCAGGTCTCCATGGGTTTTCTTTTTAGCTGCTGGTGGCACCACTGTTTGAGCCGAGGACTCCTGTTGTGCAGCAGCTGACACACTGGCACCGCTCCCACCGTCCTCAATGTCTAATATTTCCTCAATCAGCGTGCACTTTGTTTCCTCTGTGTCATCATCAAAATTGTTGCCCCGATATCTAGGGTCCAGCAAGCAGGCCTTTGCCAACGTTTTTTGTAGGGCAGCTGGTCTGTACTTCGCCTTGAAAACACTGCACATCTTCCGCTTGATGTCCAAGGTCAGAGTGGAGTCCTCATCCGATGGTTTTAAAACATCCTCAGTGAGGAGTCTCAGGACGGGTTTAATGGATGAGACCGTGACATAGGTCGTGGCTTTAATGCTGCATTCACCGACTCCAAAACTGCAATGTCCTGCCAGCTAGGAATGAGATGCTGATGCCGCCAGTCATCCAGAACTCTCTTTATAGCCGGGGTTTGCTCCAAGACTCGGTCCACCATTTTCTGTTTGGTGCCCCATCTTGTAGGACAGTCCTGTATGGACAGAGTGATAGCCATTTAATTATTGAACTGAAATTAGGCTGGCTACACCTGCTTTGTAATTTTTTAAATGAATAGGCTACATTTAAAATTATTTTTCGTTTCAGTGTATTTTTTTCTAAACGAAAAATATTTTTTAACCATCTCAGAAAGCCAGCAACTGGTTGTATGGGCTATTTTAGGCAGTATCTATGTTTCATAGAATGAATGAATTTTGGGCAACATTTTAAAAGATTATTCATAGTCACAGTATTTATTATTTTGAGTAAACTTATTGGGCCTATCTAATAATTTAAAACAGGCCTACATATAAATAATCCCAGCAAGACAAAGGAAAATTAGAATATACAAAAAGAATCGCCTATCGGCTGCAAGGGTGTATTAACTGTCGTTAGGTGTTTATTTTGAGGAATCGTTAGAAATCTGGAGGCTTAATGATAATTGTGTTGTTAAGTGGGCTATTAATATAACTTCTGAAGGCTAGTTTACTATTATGAGCCCATGCTGCGGGATTTGGAGCTCTGCTTGCGCTCTCGCCAGATCTCTCCTCTTCAGCCAGCTCTGGGAGAACGCACGCACTGAGGTGTGGCACAGACCCATTACTCGGGCTGTGCGATCCTTAATGCTTGCCATTGTGTTTGTCACTGCCACGTGTAAATTATGTCCGAAGCAGTTAAGCCACGTCCAGCTCAATTTTCTCACTGCTGCGGTGATGTTTGCTCCGTTGTCCGTCGTTATGCACTCCAGCTTCTTCTCATCCAGGGACCACTCATTAAATGTGCTGCGGAGAGCCTCTGTGATGTTGTCGAATTTGTGATTCTGGGGCATAAACGCTGTCTCGAGGCAGCGTGATTTTAGAGTCCAGTATGTGGTCAGGTAATGTACGGTTAGACTCATGTAAAGAGTCATATTTATGCTTGACCACATGTCACTGGTGGCAGAGAAATAGTCCACATTTTTGAGCTCACTCTGCAGCGACTTGAATGCTGGTTTCTCCACCGTGGTAAACGGCACCATCTCGTCGACCAGGTACCGTGTAACAGCGTCTGTTAGGCGTTTATGTCAGTCACTTTCAATGCTGTACTTGGCAACTCAAGCAAAGGCTTCGCCAACTCCAAGCCGTTGGCTAGCACTGACATGAGCTGCTGTGCGACTCGGTGTGGGAGGAGGCAGCCTCGCCTCCATAGCAGGATGGTAGCTTGCTAGGTGATACCTTAAATTTGAAGTGTTTCCTCGTTTTACTTGGATCTTTTCGCTGCAGATTTTACAAACTGCCTCATCTAAATAAGCTGGTTCCCCCTTTTCATTAGGCTGAAAGCCGAAATGCTCCCAAAGGGGCGAAGTAACATTTGGTTTCGGTACATGTGTAACTGCCATTGTTTCCCACTCAGTGTGTGGTGTCGTGAGGTCAGGTCATGTGCAGTGGTGACGGTGGCCCACCATGCACTGCGGCGGGCTTCTTAGTATCGCAGTAATTCATTTTTGTGGTGACCGCGACAGCCCTAATAGATACTCAGAATCAAAATTTTACACCCCTTAGTATGGAGCCACCACCAGTGCCCATAGCCTTCAGTAAAATCAACAAAAGCCCAACATCCCAAGCCTCACAAAACAATGATATTTTTTCTGGGTTGTTGTTTGAAGATGAGTCATACAAACTTAGTCAGTGAGTCAGATCACTGCCAGTAAAGGAATTAATTCAGCTTCTGGATGCCAAACCCTATCTGATCTGATGCAGTGTTAGCCCAGAGGTTTTCAAACTGTGAAACTGGTGTCAGCTTGTCTTGACAGTAGAAAAAACTGTTGGAAGCAGAGTATTCACAATAATGTCAGGTTTTTCTCACAAGGGTATTTCTACATTAGATGACCTCACTAACTGAAACTTAGGCCACATTAAATATGAACATATGACATTGTCAATATATCACAGAAAAATAGGAAAAGCATAATAGGTCCTTTTTAATAACATTTTTATGCCTCCACGCCAGTGACAGCCATGGCGAGAGGCATTAAGTTGTCTATCCATCCATGCATCTCTCTGTCCATCTCATTCTTGTGAACACAGTATCTCACAAACACCTCAAGAGAATCTCCTTAAATTTGACACATTTACCTGGACTTCTCAATGAACTGATTAGATTTTGATGGTCAATGGTCACAGTGACCTTGCATCTATCTCATTCTCATGAACTCGATATCTCAAGAAGGCCTTGAAGGAGTTTTCTCAAATTTGAGACTAAAGAATTCATATGCTAATTATGACAAACTTTCACACAAATGTCTAACAGGATATAATGATGAAGTGATAGCCATTATTTAACATCATATCTCAGGAACAGAAGGGGAGACATTTGGTCAGATATTGAATTGGTGACACTAATCTGAGATGTTCACTTTGAAACTGTGCTGATTGTATAGAATCTCTGTGCTGCCGAGGGGAAGATGTGTGCGAAGCATCCGAGTTTTCACAGGCATGGATGTAAACTGTAACTGCACCTTGACTGGTGTACAGAGGCATACGACCATGCGGCAGTAATTCTAGTAAGAGTTATTAAAGCTGAACATTTCTTAGTAAAATACTTAACTTATTGGTGATGGTGGAGTTTCTTGTTGCTAATGGCTGGAAGTTAGTTAGCCAAAGGTATAACAAGCCTGGAATTTTATTGGCCCGCCAAGAGCACTGGATGGTAACTTGGCCCATAATGTTGAACAAAAGGGCAAGTTTCACTAAAAAGACTCGAAAATATTGTGTGAAAATTAACCTCTGTGTGTCTAAGTGAAGGTATGATGTCACACATTTTGAATTCTCTCAATGATTGCGATCATCATCACGGTGACTGCTGTGAAGAAAATATTGATGCCTGTTTTTTTTTTCCCTGTTGGTTTTTAACAGGAGACCTGGAGGCCTTTAAGAAGCAGGCGTTTGTTCTGAAGGAGGGAGTTGAATACAAAATAAAGATCAGCTTTAAGGTGAGAGCTGCTGTATATGGCGATACACAGGGAAAATAATCATAATCTGTCTGCAGGGAATATGAGTGTATCTGTCCTTGTTATTCAGTGTCCTGGTCCCAGTGTCCTAGTGCATCAAGTGCATCAGAGTTGATTCAGTTTGACAATGATAAGATTTAAAAATCTGTTATTTCTTTGTCAGTGAAGACAAATTCCAGAAATAATGGCAGAGCAGAGTCCACTTTATGTTGGAAGCACAAGCCTGCACACTGATGTTAATAATGATGTGACAATGTGGTAAAGTGTCATGATCTGTGAGGAAAAACAGATTTACAATAATAATAAACTGTATTTATTTATTTTTTAAATATACTTAAATGTTTATTAAGTTTTAGTTTGTGTGTACAACCATAAGTAT
Source organism: Chaetodon striatus (assembly GCA_029783705.1). Lineage (NCBI taxonomy): Eukaryota > Metazoa > Chordata > Actinopteri > Chaetodontiformes > Chaetodontidae > Chaetodon > Chaetodon striatus. The sequence goes on along the minus strand of JAPZEB010000020.1, from coordinate 34,176,872 downwards.
TATTTATTATACCTTACAACATTCTATCTACGGTCAGAAAGGTAAGAGAAAAATTAAGCAAAAAGAGTGAAAAATAGAAATATCTATTTTCAAAGAAGGGCATATGCAGTATATATACAGTAACTTGAAGTTCATACATCAGTTAGTCCAGATGCCTTTACCACTGTGTCATAAATCATACATTTCTTCCATTTACTAACAAACATACTTTCTCTCCTTGTCATTGCCTTCTGACTTGTGATCAATAAGATTCTGGCCAAATATCCATCATAACCCATGACACATCCATTTATATTTCCAAGGTACATAAGTTGGCAGTCATCAGGTGTTGAATATCCCAGAATTACTTTAATTGTAACATTCACATTTTCCCAGAATTGTTGTAGCTTGTGACATTCCCCAAAGATATGTGTGTGGTTTGCCTCCCTATTCCCACATATTGGCCAACATGATTGTTGTGATCCAGTTTGTTTACTCTTTATTTTAGGTGTCATGAAATAGCAGATTAAAATTTACCACCCATATCCCCTCATGTCTTTGTTTGTAGTGTAGTGTTTTGCACATATTAAGCCATTCTTTAGTTGTGATTTTAGTGTTTAACTCCATGCCCTGTTTTGTCTTGATAAACATAGAAACTATTTATTTTAAGACCGGTAAGACATTTAAGCTGTATCATTCTACATAGATAAAATATCAGGAAATATTCAGTCTCATGTCAGATTGATGGAGTGTATTCATGATATTGATTTAGAATATACCCAGCCATGCTCAGAGGTCACATGTATCTGTAGCAGGACAGTAGTAGTACAAGCTATGAAAAGAGCAACACAGTAATGAGGCATCTTCTGATATCTTAATAAAGACACAGGTTAGATGCAAAGCAGGATACTGTGCATTTCTCCATCCTCCCAGCAACACCTTGCTTTAAGTCTTTGTTCATTTTTAACCCTCATTAGTACTCAAGCAGATCACATCTACTGTTGTCTTTAACAATGTTTGTCTTCTCAGGTGAACAGGGAGATTGTTTCGGGTCTGAAGTATGTGCAGCAGACATTCAGGAAAGGAATTAAAAGTGAGTAATACATTTCTGTTTAACTATGTAAAATTAACTCCACAATAACACCAGGTCTTCCCCCGCACACTCACTAAGTATTTGGCAATTACCTGTGTTTCCAGTGACGTCTGGAATTTACCATGAAGCCTAGTTTGTACATTTCACCAACTTTTACTGAGTGGGTGGGGTGAAAATTCTTATATCAACAAAAATATATAAAAAGACAAAAAAGGGAAAACAAGAAATTATGAGGAGGGCTTTACTGACTGAGGAGTCTGTGACATTCAGAGTATTAATATAGCAACAAACCACTATTAACTCTGTAAAGTTAGAATGCAGTAATCATGTCGTGTTGGTGAAGATTCTCAGTCATTCAGGTCATGGTAATCAGTGCTCTATTGTAGGTAGCTGGACTTGCTTGAGTTTCTTGAAGACATTTCACCTCTCATCCTTTTTCAGTTCTGAAGGACTGGTGCAGAATTGCATGCTTTACACTCTGTGTGGGTGTGAACCATTACAGAGTCATTGAAGTCAGTTCAGTGTTGTTGAGGTCACATGTGACATCGTGTGTGTTGATAGGGTTATATGGGTCCAGGTGAGAATGGGTGTTAAATCGTCTGGGAAGGGATCAAAACACACATTAAAGATGGCTTAATAGGGACAGTTTCAAACACAAGTACACAACTCAACTTCTCTATAACTCTGTGCATTCACAGACACCAATACAACATGCTAATGTTTTTAGCACAAGCCCATGGCATTTTACATTTTATAAATTAGCCTAGTGGCTAGTGGACCTTTCGTCTACTCATATGAAGCTAGGGACAACAGCAACATGTAACAAAGGTAACGTTATAAAATTCGGTTCCATTACAACTCACAGGGTTCACTGACAAAACAACTCTCTCATACTTAACACATTTTCCAAACCAACAGAACATAACATGCTAACATTATTAGCACAAGTCTATGGCATTTTACATTGTATAAATAGGCCCAGTGAATAGCAGCGATTTCCTCTACTCATTTGAAGCCAGGATAAATCACACACTAAAATGCTATTTTGTGGAGGCTTTGTTGTCGTCACAATTTATTGTTTCCTATCTGTGAAATTAAAGTAAATAAAAGCTTCGTTTCCACCAAGGGAAATGGTTTCAGCTTACAAAAAAAAGACAGGAAGTCTGTATAGCTGTAACATGTAGTTACATTTTTTGGGAGGTGCACGTCAGGCTACGGCTCTAAAAAGTGTTGCTGGTGAACTTATGAGTATAGTATATTGTGCTGTGCGGACTGTGTGAGAGAGAAGACATGCACACTGGTATCCATCATCAAATGCAACTTGACCCATATCGATAGAAATAGTGTTGTCTAAATTTAAATATAGCTTGAAAATATATTGTATATAGTCAGTATATCACCCATCCCTACTAATAACAACCTCTATATTGTATGTCATCTCCAGTAATATCACAAAATAAAACACATGTTCTTTAAAAAGTACAAATGTAGGAAGTTAAAAGGTTATGGTGATGTCTCCTGTCTGATCTCAGGCACACAGCTGATAGCTGCATAGTTTGTGTACATGATGTAACAGAAGCATATTTAATGTATTCATTGTGGACAGGGAGCTCTAATGTTAGACGATGCAACAATCAGCCTGGTGATAGTCTGTTTGCTCGTTTACTCGTTTGCTGTTGGGACACTGTCATTATGTTCTACTTAGGCAGCTGCTGGGTCGAGTGCAACACCTGATGGTAAAATTGGGTACACCAGTCTGGCCTGGGTGCTGCTAATACTACTGCTAATATCAAACTGGTTTGAAAATGTTTACACCCACCCCACCCTAGCATCCTGAGCAGAGAATGAAATCACATTTACCTCTGTGAGAGTTTTAATCCAAGCTTCTCTGAGGTTTGTTGTGGTGAGATGCGTACATACTGCTGGGGTGCGTAGGTGTGCACCCCAGCAGCTAGCTACTGCTGATATCAGGATGGCATTGTTGCCGAAGCGTATAGCGCCAACCCTTCAGTTCCCCCTGGTTAACACCGTTAGCCATGACAGCACTGTTGCTGTTGTTAAGGGCTATTTAGATTTAGCAGCCAAGTGAGCCACCTCCATGTTGAGAACTATGTGCAGACAACTCATACATACACTCATACAATACACAGTGCTCTTTCCCTTCTGACTACAATGTCCTCTCTTGTTTGTCAACAGTTGATAAATCGGACTACATGGTGGGCAGCTATGGACCTCGTCCCAACGAATATGATTTCCTGACCACAATGGAGGAGGCTCCTAAAGGTCTGGTGGCCCGCGGCAACTACGTCATCAAATCCAAATTTACTGATGATGACAAGCATGACCACCTGTCCTGGGAGTGGAACCTCAACATCAAGAAAGACTGGAAAGACTAAAAGAGGCCTTTTTGTTTTGGGGGCGAAGAAATCAAACTCCCCCAGCCCTGTGCGTTACTCAGCCACCCCCCATCCCCCATCCCCAACCTGTGTCCAACATTTCTGCCTTCTTTGTTTTTAATTGTTTTTACTTTGTTGTGCATTTCATGCCTTGGTTACTGCCTCACTGTCTTAACACCCCGGCATCCCTCCCACCTCTCTGTCAGCATCCGTAGCAGCATCCGTAGCAGCAGTCGCCCCCACCCCACCTGACCTCATCTGTCCGTCCATCTAGCACCTCCCAATCCCAATCAAACATTTCATTGGTTGCACACGAGCCACTTCAGTTCACCAACCTGCCATCCTCACCGACTCAACCCCCCACCAAGCTGTGCCATGTAGCACCTTACTTCCTCACATCCAGCCCTGTTTTTCTTTTGTCCTGGATTTTTTGCTGCTTGAAGAGATTAACCCCGCCTTCCACCTCTCCAGAATGGTGTCTTCCTCTCTCAGTATGAAGTACATGTGGAAAAGCAACTGTACAATCAACTTTTGTTTGCCTTTTTTATATAATTGTATCAATAGTCGTGTAATGTGACTGTATTCACATCACTTTTAATCAGCTGTTGTGTCCATAGCATAGCAGGCCCCACCACATCCCCCTGCCCCCGACACCTCCCTCCCTACAGCTTTCTTTGCTTGCTGTCTTTTGATATAATTACCAATACCTGCCTTGTAAAAACATTTCATTCAGAGCTGCTCTACGGCGCCTCTCTCCCTTCCCTAAATGTATTCGCCCACTCCCCCTCAAATGGGTACTGGGACCAAAGTCAACAAGGGAGTAAAAAGTGGGTACAAAAAAAAGCTGCCTTATGTATCAACTAATGTGTAAACCTAGTAATGTCTATTTAGCATGCCTTGTGAGTAAAAGCAGCGCTTGCTATCAGGTAGTCTGTATATCAAGGGCTTACTCTCGCTACCAACCAATAACCATCTGTAGCCCTGTTGTAGTAGAGACTGTTTATACAGGTTACTCAGATACAGGCTCTGCAAAATAAACTGCAATTGGACGGGACTGAATGTTCAGAATTGGAGAAAAGATACTAAACATGGTGAAAATCAGTATTGATGAATCTCGGCACTCTTGTTCTTTTTAGCCATGAGGCCTTAGCACTATGATCATGTGGAGACAAACATTTCTAATTTCGCATTTTTGTTTTAATTTGTTGTTCCCCTTTGCCTTAATGTACATCATTCCCCCTACAAAGCCCCCCCCTCTCGCTCGTTCAGATTGCTTCAGAACTCGTAGCCTGCAGTCAGGAGATCCCAGTACGGAAGAGTAGTACCAGAGAAAGCACAGGAGGAGGCTGAGCCAGGCACCGTCTGCTGCTGCCGCCGGAGACCTCGGCGGTGCCCATGCTCGCAAACAGAAAGACACTGGTAGCGAGGAGAGAAAAGCCTTTTTACCCAGTGACCCTCTCAGAGAGGATGCATGGGAACAAAGGGTCAGATGACACTACCAGAGAAACACACACTCAATATTTAATGAGAGAGGAGGAGGGTTTTGAAACACAGATGACCAGTAATATTAATTGATTGAAATCGACTCGTACTGTACTAGAACATATGGATGTAAAACTTTTTTTGTTTCTGATAATGGTAATGTATTCCTGATTCATACATTCCTTCACATTGTACAGTTTCTATGAAAACGCTGGCATGCTGGTGGGGTTGTATATTCTGTCATCATTTGTGATTGCTCTTCTCAGTCAATAAAGATTTTGCTGAAATTGGCCTCCAACACTGTGCTGTTTTGCAGATCAGTACGACTGCTTTTACCTGCACAAATAGGATGTCATCTTTTCCTCTGTTATTGTGCTAATAAATGGACACTCCCAACGATTTCACACACAAAGTTCACTTTACTCACTGTGAGCTCTGTGCCCATGAAAACAACTAAGTGTTTTCTGTGGCTCAGGAGCCGAGTCTGCGAAAGTGGTCTTTGAGACCAAACACATATGAAACGTACTTTGTGTTCCAGTCCCCATAGGCTACTACCATTCTACATAGTGTGCCAAAAAAATATAGTGTGTCAAATGTTCTTTTTTAATGGTAAGGGATATATAAGTAAGAGGGTCAAAGTTCACCACGTAATGTTATGAGGAAGTAGTATGTCCTGATTGTGTGTATATTACATGCAAAGGGCAGCAACACTACCTACTAAAAGTAAAAAGAAAAAGTATGTGAGACGCAATACACCCGGAGGGTGTCGTGTTGCATTATGGAAAAGGTAGGAACAAGGATTTTTTTAGAGCTTGACCTAAATCAGAGAATCTAGAGTCAAAACCAGAAAGTCTTTGAGATGTCTGGTTTGAGCTTCAGGGGTCTAGTGTTAAGGATTTAGGGGATATATTGGCAAAAATGAGTATATTTTTAGTGTATTATCATCTGAAAATCGTGTATTCCTTACCTTAGAATGAGCCATTAGTATCTGAATCACCAAGGCTCAGTTGTTCAGGAGTAATCTGATTGGATTTTGGCTATCCGATTGGATCAAATCTTGAAAATGGGTTGTTCATAAGAACAATAAGGATTCTAGAATCAGATTAAACCATGTAATCCAGTTATGGTTTTGATCTGAATCAGTATGTTGAATCAGGATACCTCAATAAAAAACCCCAAACGGGATTATTCTGATTCCAGCAGAGGGCTGGATTTCAGGAACAAAATGTAAAAACTTGTGAATAGGTCAAATATATACACACATTTATTTATATTTTGTACTTGATTTGTTTAACAGTCACAGTGATAAAGAAGACATTAGGCTACCTATTAAGCCTTTCAGTAAAGTAAAAGAAAAAAATATTTATTTTGTTGTATTTATTTCTCAGGGTCAGTAGATATTAATACACATTACTGTAAATATGCCAGGATTAGCCAGGAGGCTGGTTTTCATCTGTAGTCTGAAGCCAGATGTAAATTAAGCAGCATTTAATTTCAGCATCCCTAAATCCCCTCAATAGCTGTCAATATCAAACAAAAAGGATTTGAAGTTTTAATGTAAAAGATCCCCAATTTATTCTCTACTCACATTTGGAGCACCGGTTATCTACATTTGTTCATCTTGAAAACTTTGTATCTGGATCATGGTGATTCACTCCAACACTGAGCTGAAGATCCAGTGTGTATGATTTAGGGGGATATATTGGCATACATGGGATACAATAATCATAGCTATGTTGTCATTAGTTT
>JAPZEB010000020.1:34126855-34137570 GCA_029783705.1 Chaetodon striatus | reverse complement strand
CCCCATACACAATGGAGGTGAATGGTGCTCCAAGTATTGAAAACATGAAAGTGCAACATTTCTGTTAAATATCTCAACATACAGTATCCTCACTCAATGTATGTTGTGTCATAGTTTAAAGGGGGTCTATTATACTAATTTCATTTATACTAGTTAATATTTGTAATTTTGGTTTCTACTTGATCATGGTCACATGCTTTAATTTACAAAAATGCACTTTATTTTCCTCATACTGTCTGTTGTAGAACATATCTATTCACCCTCTGTCTAAGATGGTCCATTTTAGAGCCTGTCTCTTTGAGTCCCCTTCCCAAAAAAGCCCAGTCTGCTCTAACCGGTCAGCCTTTCTGGTACTTCTATATCCACCCTCTGTGGCATCTCTGCTCCCTCACTGCATCCAGGGAATGACTAACAGAATATAGCGGCACCTGCTGTGAAAAATCCCCAATACAAACATCTAAACCAAAATCTACATAACCAGATATGACATTGGGAAGAGATTAACAACATCTACAACTATGATTACATGTTTCCCTGATGCTAGCATGTAGCTATATGTAGCAGTGTACTTGCAGGTGGGGGATCACTAATGAAGTGTGGTGGCAGTACGGTGAAAAATCACCAAATAAAAACTTTTAAACCATAACCCTCACATCCAGACATGCTCCAGCAGGAATATGATCCAAAATTCCGAAGAATTAATCAGCAACCATGATTACAGCTATTCTTGAAGTTAGCATGTAGCTACATGTAGCAGTGTACTCGCAGCTAGACAATGACTTACAAAGTATAGTGGCCTTTCTTACTGCAAAAAAAATCACCAGTAAAAGTTTCTAAATTAACATTGTCACAACTGGACATGTTCCAGCAGGAATATGAAATCAGGGAGATAACATCAACAACCTTGATTATATGCAGCCAGGGAATGACTGTAACAGAGAAGAGTGGCACTTTCTACTGTGAAAAATCTCTAATAAAAGCTTCTAAACCAAAATCCTCACAACTGGACATGTTCCTCCAGGAATGTGATCCGAAACTGGGGAGAAATTAAAGACATCGGCAACTAAGATTACAGTATTCCCTGACATCAGAATGTTGTCACATATAGCAGTGTAGACTATGTCAGGTGAACACTTTCAGTAGTGCCTGGAGCAGATGCCCATATGAAATCAATCACGAGCTTGTCTTTAAAGTAGAATCCCCGCTGAGTATTCGGAACGGTCTGAAACCTGAGACCTGACACCACTATATATTTGACAGATATATATGAAAGAAAACAAGGGAAAGCATCATAGGTCCTCTTAAAACAAAGTTAAATTAAAAAAAATCTGATCTGCTTTTCTGGCCAATGTGGGTGCCAGAGAAACTTGCTGCAATACAATATTGATATATCTTATAAAGCTGATTTGTTAGTAAACAGTTGCCTATTTGTACATTCGGCAAATTGAGCAACATAAGCATTAATTTGCAGCCATGTTTCTGTCTCCCTGATGAATGTAAGACCACTGTTTACTCTCCTTTTCTCCATGTTTTGGTTGACACCAGCTCCTGAGAGAAATGTCTGTCCACTTTAATAGGTGCACCTGTAATCTAATGCAGTATGGTAAATATAGGTCATAGTTAGTGTTCGGGTTGGACTACATTACACTGAAAGCTGTTTGTAACAGTATATTATCCAATCTAGAGGGCATAATATTAGAAATAAGTCTAAGTGAAAATATAATCAGCTTATAAAATATGCTATCCATTAAAGTGTATAAAATGAGCTCCACCATGACAACATTTAAATGCTGCTTGATAATGCACGATAATCTATCATCAGTTGTATTCCAATAATGCATGGGGCAATTCTGTGTAACGAGCGTTTTTACTTTAAGCACACTTACTAATGTTCTTCAACTTGTAAAAATCCAAGTTTTACGTGTAATGGAGTATTTTTATCCTGAGACATTGCTACTTTTACTTATATAAAAGATTTCAATACATCTCCCACCACTGAAGTGAACCTTCTTGAATCTTTTTTACCATAGTTTATACATGTTGTTGGGCGTAACCAAATGTGGTCCAGGCTAATTTTAGCATGTTAAACCAATATGGCATGAACAAACAACACAACAAATATAAGGGAAATATTCTAGTGAATTTAATTCTCCCACTAATGAGCTTGAATCTGCATTTGATCATCACGTTGATTATCTTCTTCCTTAATTCAGCATATTGTCCTTTTGCCGACTCAGTAGACCGTCTAACCACAAAAATGTCTGCAGCTGATTGCGTGCTTAATCAAATGTTTGAGTTGTAATGAGATGCCTGTGCCATCAGTACCTTTGATTCAGTTGCGAGAGCGGGGTGGGCCATGTTTAATGACTGTCACTCCTCTTTAGTATCCTTTGTCCTTGAAAGAATGTCAAAAGTATTTCTGAAAAAAGTGCAGAATGAAGGCTTTTGGAATTACCAAAGGAAAGAGGAAGCATGATAGAAAAGAAACATTTTGCTGAGAGCAGAAGTGTCACAACCACCTGTTACGGAAACGCCCTCATTTATAAAGCACACAGGAAGTATTGCAGTCACATGTCTCAAGCAACACCAGCAGCACAGTTAGACTTAAGAAAAGCAATGTGAAAGATGTACGGGAAGCGGCGCATCTTCCTGCTCACCTACATGGTGGCTGTTGGTAAGATCTAAAATTCTCTACATGTTCAGAGTGATTTATGAGACAATATTTAGCTACAAAAGATGATGGTGATTTATGTGCAATATGAAGTTATATTTTTTGGGGGGGGGGGGCTAAAATCTCTCAGAGATGTTAAAGCTCTTTTTTGTGTAACACAACAAAAAATGTTGATTTTTTTTTTTCTCTTGAATGTTCACGATACAGATTTTATTTATCATATTCTATTTTTTCACTTTTTACCTTCAATTTAATGCAAAGAAAGTGTGCTGAGTGCAAAAGCTCAGGAAATCTTTTAGGGTGAGCCAGGATGGGTGTTTGACCACAACCTCATTCGAGGCACAGTTTGAATCATTAATGTAGATTCAGTTTGCAGCTTCAAGTTAAGACTTTTACAACATGAACTTCATGAACAGTTTTAAGTGAAACTACTTTTTACAGAAGAAACAATGCCAATAGGAAGTGAAAGGTACTTGGATTATCTACCATAACTATGACATTGTTTTTAAGTAAACAAATTGCTTTTGAGCTTTTATGTGTCCTTTTCTAAAATTCCTTTGAGCAACACAATTTTTTTTATTCGCGTAACCTATAGAGTGCTGGCAGCAAAAGAAAATCTGAGGTAGATATTTTTCATGTGATTTAGGTGATGTGACCCTCTAACTCCTAAGTATATGTTGTACAGTGGCAGAGAGAGCTGAACATACTGCAGTTTTTTCATACATGAACTGTTTTTGTTTTGTTGTTGGTTGGGGCCAGAAACACACTCTGTTAACACAGCAGTGACACAAAGTCACCATATAAAGGTGATTCATGTTTGTTGCTTGTAAAGTTAATAATTTAGTACACATTAAGCAGACATGGAGCACTGTTAGCATTCATCTCTTACCACCTGATGAGGCCCAGTATTTACTCTCCTCCTCCAATTTAGCTCTGTTTTGGTCTCCTTCAACTCCTGACTTAAATATCTGGCTCTTTAGCTGCTAAATTTTTCATTATTATCTTCAACTAGTTGCTAACTTTGTGTGTCATTTGGTGCCTGGCGGGCACAGTGGCATATTGTGGGTTTTCAGAGCTTGTTACCTGTTATGGCTGATAGAAGCAGTGAGTGTGAACCAAAACAGTAAAGCTACACTAAAACAAGGAGCTGAAAGATGATTAAATGCCCCATAGAGCTGAGAGGAGCTGCAGAGTCCAGTGATAATTTTCTCACGGTTTGTCACTATGACAACGCCCTTTACATTATGCATGTCACTGCTCATATTGAAAATAAAAATTGCACAGCTTTACGGAACCACAAGCAAACAGAAAAAACCCTCTTAAGTTCCTCAATAACACATTCTTACAGAGCCTGTGAGGGGACATATGGGGGAAAAAAATAAATGGGTAAAAAATTTAAAAAAAAGAAAAAGATTGGTGACAGTAACATAAATGGGTAAAAAAGAAAAAAGATAGGGGAGACAAAAAAATACAGGGGCTGAAAAAAATATAAATACTTTTGCATCCTCCTGAAGAAATTTTTGTGCCCCCACACAAAACTTCTGTGTTCTCCCAAGAAATACTTTGAGTCTCGAGTGCACCTCCTGCAGCAGAGCAACATGCAAAATGCTTGGTGAAGGTTAACATTGCCGAGATCAGCAGATTTGGTAATTCATTCTCACGAAGTGGCATCACTGATGTCAGACCTCTAAAGCAGCCACCGTTAAATGACAGCTCAGCCTACCTAAGAATTTCTGAATGGTTTAGAGCGTCATACATGTCACCACAAATCTGTTGTCTTACAGTTACAGCTATTATACTTCATCTGCCTTTGGGTGAATTGAAACATTTCCTGGAAGTATGCAAAAGTTTTGCAAAGGAATGTAGATGTTCCTCAGGAAAATGCAAAATTATATACCATTTTTACACCCTTTTATTTCTTTTCTTCCCATCAGTTAAAAAAAATCTGTCGATGTTTTATCTCCCCCATGGCCCCTTAAGGATTTTGTGTGTTCTCCACATGCAAAAACATGCAAAATACAAAAAAACAGAATCACTGCCTGTCAAAAAACAACAATAACATTTCCTGTGGACACTGAATGACGATTTCAGTATCTCCAGAGACTTATTGCATTGTAACTCAATTGTGCGCCATGTATGAATGTGTTGTTAAAGTGGTGAATGAGTTTGTCAATTTGCTTGTGTTTTATGTAATTGCAGCATTTTAAAGACATGTGTTGTATAAATTCTTAAGGAGTACATTTTATTCTGATTTTGGCTTGGGTTTATTTGGACCATATACTGTGAAAATAATAGATGTAGCTGCCGTGATGTCATCCATTGGTTTGTGGACTTCTGTGATGAAACTATAAATTTGGTATTACAACCATCGCCATCTTGGCCATCTTGGCTAGCCAAAGTGACCATATTTAGGCAACAGGATGGGGCTGAGAAGAGGGAGGGCGGGATCTGTCTGAGAAGCTGAGGACAGTACAGCCTGTGACTCAAAGTAGCCTGCCCTTGATTATCCCAGGCATTATACCAGGCAGTAAACATTTTTCATTTTTCTTTCTGCTATAAAGTTGGGTATTTTAACATGGAGGTCTATGGGGACTGACTGGCTTCTGTAGCCAGCCTCAAGTGGCCGTTCAAAAAACTGCAGTTTTTGGCACTTAAATGTTGGCTGTGCGGAGTCAAATTAGGGACATTGGAGTTGAGGGGGAAGTGGGACTGATTACTCAAAAAGCCTGAAATGAAAAATTTGGTTTTATTTGATTTTTTATTTCTCGGTAGTTAGTGCCCCAACTATATTGAAATTGGCTGAGTAAATCATTTTAAAAAACAGTGGAGGCTTCTCTTATTCTGTAAAGGCAGAAAATGGTTTAGTCCACCCTTACACGAGGATTTGTTACTGTCATGTCTTTCAAGAAAGGAAAATCGGGGTACAAAAAAAGGAAAGAAAGAAAGAACAGAAAGGGGAAGAAAGCAAACTGACTTTGTAAAATAAATAAATGAAAAAAAATATACAATTTCAAAAGGTGTACAAGAGAGTCTTGGGGTGGGGGGTCCACAGAGACTGTGTACACATAGGACCTAGAATTTGGTGTTACGCCCTTGAGTCAAACCATGCTGCACCAGGTACACAGATACACACCAAGTACTCAGACAAGTATGTGAACAATGGCACTCTTCTTGCAGCCGCTTTTTCCATGGTACAAAGCTACCATAGAAAAAGCAGGATTTAAGAAATAAACATAGATATGCAAGTAAACATGGGACTGAAAAAACATTTTCAACAGATGTACTTTGGTATTATTATATGCATTAGATACTTTTTCTTTATTTGAAATGTATTATACTTCTTGCAAAGTATTCTAGATGTGAAATCATGAACAACTGTAGTGATAAATGCTTGACAGTGCTAGATTACTAACCCACCTTTAAAATATGTCATATTTTATAAAACAGCAATATTATTTCTCAAACATTTTTTATTAGTTATCATTTCAATCAGTTGCCACCTTCTTATGATTAAGGCTCACAAAATGTGTTTTTTTCCCCCCTCAAATTGCAGCCATCACTGTTTCTTTGGCTTTCAACATTGATCTGACAAATCCTGATGTCTATACTGGTGAACAAAAAGATTTCTTTGGATACAAAGTGCTTCAATACAACTCCACCACAGACAAAGGGTAAGTTTGTATTTGCAACTTGTTGCTTCAGTTGATATGGAGTGTTGCTGTAATACTCTGTAGATGAAAGATATCTCAGGTTTGCTTTGTAAGAAGCTTCTGTGAAGAACACTTTGTGGTTATCACCTTAAATGATACTGCATCCTGTGACTAATCTTCCTGTTCCACCACAGAGAAATTTTAGTAACACACTGCTTTGAACAGATGAAGATTTTTTCATTTCAGTCAAAACTATGCTGCTCATGTCAGCCATTGTCACTAAAATAGTTAACCTCCTACAGGATAATTGTTACTGCACCGCTGCGGCTAAATGGATCAGGTGGAATATGCAAACCTTACCAAGACAAACCCATGGAGTGCTTCTACCCAAAAGGTATATAAATGTGGTTTTCAAAGTCAATATCATACAATGAGCCACACAAATCAAAACTGAAGAAGTACTGTCTCCAATGATGCAGAAACATGCAGAAACACTAATCAAATATTATTGTTGCAGACATTTCTCTAGCAAACACAACAGTACCAGTCAAGCACCTTGGCCTGTCAATAGCTGAAGACTCCAAACGCTCCGAATTTACTGTAAGAAAATCGCAAAGCTCATTCAGTTGCATAAAATAACAGATTCTCCGTGACAGCAAAACAATACGACGAATCACTTTCTTATGCCACATATGTCTGATCTAGGTTTGCAGTCCAAGTGTAGTCCATGAATGTTATGAGAACTCCTATGTGAACAGCTTGTGCTACAAACTCACAGATCATCTCCAGGAAATCTCTAATTTCACACCTGTTTTCCAAGGTAAAGACACAAAGACAGTAAATATCTCCAACTCTGGCTGCAGCATTGTGTTTCTCCTGCAATAAATATTATTCTCATTGTTTTTGTCCTGACTAAATATTCTTTACAAAGTTTAACTCTGTATATTTTTTTCAGAATGCACAAAAAAGACAGTGGACCTTGTTTTTCTGTTTGATGGATCAAAGAGTATGACCGAAAATGAGTTCAGCAAAAACAAAGACTTCATAGTGGATATAATCAGAAACCTTAAGAACTCATCCATCAAGGTCACTGTGCTGCTGCAACATTAAAGTCTTCATAACATGTAGTTGTTAAGTTGTGTACACATTATGTTAAATAGTGTATGATGTTGTTTGTCGGTTTTCAGTTTGCAGCAGTTCAGTTCTCCACAGACTTCAGGAAAGTGTTTGACTTCAATGACTATCTAAAGGGTACTCATCTCAAAAAACTGAAGAAAGAAGACCAACTGAAGGGTCTAACCAACACACACAAAGCCCTCAAGTTTGTGCTGTAAGTTCAGTTACATTACACAAACAGTCCTTAAACTCTAACAACTAAATAACATTTAAAAAAAACTTAAAACGCACCTAAATCAAACTGTGCAATTATGAGCATTTTATTCGTTAAAGTACAAAATATTAATTGAGTCATATTTATAGGTGAAGCTTTATTGTTCTAAGGATTAAAAAATGTTGCCTTTAAATTTGTTTCAGGGAAGAAATCTTGGAAAACCCAGCTGCGGGTGCTTCTCTTGATGCTACCAAAGTTCTGGTTATGATCACAGATGGAGATCCCAGCGATGGAGATGTGAATGGAATTTTAAAAAGATATAATGACAAAAACATAATTCGGTTTGTCATTGTGGTAAGCTATGATTTGATTTGATCTTATTTGTCCAATAAATATAGATAGGTATATTTTTTTTAGCTAAAACAATCACAAGTGGTATGCCTCAGGGCTCAGTTCTTAGAACTGTTCTGCTCACCACCATGCAGATGATGCACAGTAATACCTCTTAGAAACCCCAAAACAAAATAAAAACAAAACTTTGTGCAGCAAAGAAACATTTCAAATATTATGTCGTTAAGTAATAATGTAACTATCCTTAAAAAGCTTAACTTTGTGTCCAATATTGTGCAAAACTGTTTTATCTTACTGGTATCAGCTTCTAAGGTACTTCATAATTTCAAGCAGCATTCTGGTTTCAGGTCAAAGGCGCTACGCTGGACAAATTCAACGACATTGCTTCAACACCAAGAGAAAAATATGCATTTGAAATTGAGAAGTATGATGGACTCACACAGATACTGGAAAATTTTCAAATAAAGATATTTAATATGGAAGGTGATGTTGAATTATGTTCCCCCCTCCTCCACCTTTTTTTTTTTTTTTTTTTTTTTACAATAATGCTGTAACAAAAAACCCATTCGATCTTCCTGGTGTACCCCAATAACAGCACCATAAACTGCGAATATCTTTATATTTAGGTACCAAAGAGGCTCGGGCAGGAAACATGGTTGATGAAATGTCTCAGAGTGGATTCAGTGCAGTCTTCAATAACGTGAGTCAGAAAGACAAAATCTGGAGACACATCACTCATAACTATGGTCAGCCATTATAGTGCCTGCTAACCATTCATACAAAAGTGAAGGTAAACTTTTTTTTTTTAAATATCTGACCATGTTTGCAAAAAGAATGGCACAGTGGTGTAGTGGTTACCATTGTCACCTCACATGGTTCAATCCCGGGAGGGAGCCCTGTTTGTGTGGAGTTTGCATGTTCTCCCCATGTCAGCATGGGTTTTCTCTGGGTACTCCAGCTTCCTCCCACAGTCCAAAGACATACAGATTGGGGATAGGTTAATTGGTGACTCTAAATTGCCTGTAGGTGTGAATGTGAGTGTGAATGGTTGTCTGTCTCTATGTGTTAGCACTGTGATAGTCTGGCAGCCTGTCCAGGGTGTACCCTGCCTCTCGCCCAATGTCAGCTGGGATAGGCTCCAGCCCCCCTGCGACCATCAAGAGAATAAGCGGTTAGAAAATGGATGGATGGATGGTACACCACACCCTTGTTGTTAGTATAGTCTATTGTGATTTATGGTGTTATAATTCACCTCAGCAGTACCAAGAAGTCTTAACTGTTCAAGACTTTGTACCAAGACACAGAAAATATAGCAAAAATGTATTAAACGCCACACTTCTGTTGCTGTTACTCCTCTCTGTGCTCTGACCTGCACATTTCTCTCAACAGGAGACACTGATTCTGGGTTCAGTGGGATCTAATAGCTGGAGTGGTTCTCTTGAAGACATTCATGGACAAGAAAAAACAAAAATTGAGGATCCAGACATGGAGATGGACTCCTACATGGGTACTGAACATAAGGATATTTCTCTCTTGTCAGATGATCTGCTTCTTTCCCAAAACATTTTTTTTGGCTTGAGATATCGATGTTCTACTTTATTTTAGGTGATGTTTGGCAAAAAGCATATACCTTGAACAGTTTCTAATCTAAGACATGGGTTAAAAATGGCGTGCTGTAAATGAAGCAAATAAATTTGCTCATGAACTTAGTGAATGTACATCTATAATCCTTCATAAAAAGACACAATCACTTTGTGTTTCTTAAAATTAACATAATTTAAAGACTGAACACTTTCTTTCCTGCATTTTAACACCTAAATAAAATCATAACCTCTTTGATGTAAATGGACATTTATCAGATGATGTCATATATGTAAATTTCCCCACTGTGGGACTAATAAAGGACTATCTTATCTTATCTTATATGTGTGTGTGTGTGTGTGTGTGTGTGTGTGTGTGTTGCAGGATACTCTATATCTGTTGGAAAGAAGAACAACGCTGCTCTGTATTTCACGGGTGCACCACGATTTAACCACACGGGACAGATCATACTTTTCAGACAAATTGCCAAGAAGTGGTCTGTAGCACAAAAAATGAATGGGACACAGGTAAGTACAACTCTTGAGAAAGTTTTCTTTCTTTTTTAAAATCAAATTTATCACACACATATTCCAAGCAAAATGTGTTTGTTGTTTGCTTTCAGGATGCTTTGTTCAGCATGTTTGTTATTCCAGCATTAGAGCCAGTGTCTATCATAACATTTCTCTACCTTGTACATGAAGAGCAGGAGCCTTACCAACAGACAGGTTTATGCTTTACCTTTGAGATAACCTTGCTCACTAAACTAGAAACCCCTCACACCTACAGTATATCTGCTGTTAGGACTTCGGCTTTTTACCTTGCAATGTTGTGCAGAAAACCAAATGAATGTGTTGCTGCTGAGCCCTGATTGTGTTTTTGCAAATCTCTTTTGTACACAGAAAAACGATTTAAATTTTAATTTTTAATTAATCAATTTAAATCTTTTTTGTTTCCATTTTCAAAAGTTTGAGTTAAATACCTAAAACTTTTTTCATGCACTCAATTTCATATTTTCATATTTCTCTCAAATTTTGTTCTCAAATATGCTAAAATCCATATTAGTGAGCACTTCTCCTTTTCTAAGATAATCCGTCCACTTGACAGATGTGGCATATCAAGATGCTGATTAAAC
>JAPZEB010000020.1:34111908-34126755 GCA_029783705.1 Chaetodon striatus | reverse complement strand
ACTATCTGCTTATCTATCCATGAAGGAATTAAACTGTAAAATATCAACATTAGTATAGGCCTCAAAAACATCCAGTATCAGTCAGGCTCTAGTGCACAAAGTTAGCTTTAGTTACCGGTATGTCCTCAGCACATCTCCTAAATCCTGTTAATTAGGTTTTTAATTTTGTTCATGCAAGTCTTTCCATTCTACTTTTCAAAATAAGGGAGCCCTGAAGGAATCCTCAACAGTGACTGCCTTAACATGCACACTATTGAATGACTGTATTCTGAATTTGATGCAGGGCGTGTAAACAGTATATTGCGTTTGGATATTCTGATTAATTTTTTTAAATTTTATATACCCTTAAAGTCCTGCAAGGGACTGTTTCACTCTGTTTTTACAAATACACACAGGCCTGAAACTCACACATGCACAAACAGGGCCTTTTACATGCATAAAATGGAGAGATGTCAGAAAGGGGGCTGCCCATGGACAGGCGCCCCGAGCAGTTGGGGGTTCGGTGCCTTGCTCAAGGGCACCGTATTTTGGTCCAGTCGGGGACTTGAACCGGCGACCCTCCGGTTCCCAAGCCAGGTCCCTATGGACTGAGCTACTGCCAAGACCGAATCAAAATTCAACTAAGGGGTTCCAGACTGATTTGCATTTGCGATTTAGTCTGGTAATGTCAGGCCCCCATCTATACGCTTAGAAAAAATAATAATAATAATAATTAACCTCCAGGAAAAAAGACCAGGTAGGTGCTTTCACACAGCAAATGCCTGAAGAACAGAACAATCCTCACAATGTAATTCCAATAGCATCACAAAGTGCAGCCTCCAAAATGGCCATTAAGACCTCCTAAACAGTTTTGACTAAAAGTGAACATTTTAAATCCAGTTTTATCAGACTTAGTTTTACCTAGTTGTACCTAATGAACTCTCAGCTGAGTGTATATTTCAAACATGGGGGTCAGCAGCAGTGATTTTATTATTTAACTCTTCAAGCTGCAGTATTATCGCTGTCTTAGTGTGTGTTCCTGCTCTGACCAGTCTCTCTTTGTTTCATGATTTCAGCAGAAAATTTGAGGACGTTAACGTTCATCAATAGGCCAGTGAAATGAGTTCTTCAGAAGAGGTAAGATCAAATGGAAATTAACATCCAGTATTTGGTCATGACAACACATTAAAGTCTATCCTCCACATACATCATCACACACAGCTGCCTGTTGGGTCAAACATTTGTTTACTTGTGCCCAGCACTTTGCTGCTCTCCTACAGATGTACTGTTTCCATGTAATATTTGTACTAATTGTTGGCCTGCATTGGCTTGAGCATATATATATGTATATACAAATATACATGAAGTATATACAAATGTCACATCTTGAGTTGAGTATAGAAAGCACCAAAATCAGTTACCCAACAAGTAAATCAAATGTGACACATGATTGTGATGTGTGTCATAATACCTTTAATGGTAGGCAGAGTACAAAACATTTAAATAAAGAAACTACATAATTCAAATATTAATGTTACGTAAGTAAAAAAAGTAAATTTAACAGTAAAAATAAAAAAAAATGCTGTAGAGAAGGCTTCATTAGGGCTGAAAGGCATCACGTGCTCGTTTTTCCATGGACTGAGGTGTCAGTACTGACCATTGCTGTAAGAAAATTGTATAACATATGTGTCTATTTCCCAAAGTTGTCCTCTAAAGCAAATTTGAGACGTATTTTCTTAGTGTCAAGCAACATTAATAGACGTCAGAACACAAAACTTTCAGTGCTGAATGACACTGAGAAGCCTCCTAATGTTGTAAGCAGTTTCTTCCCTTCAAGCAAAACAATGTTACTTTCTCACTTTACAAAAACTCCCATTCTTTCTTACATTCACCCTGACTTGCAGGCCACAGCCTAATTTTCTGTCACTTTCCACATGCGTTGGCTTAAAGTAATCCACCATCCCCTCTTCCCCCTTGTATATGTAATTTGAATTACGTCACTTTAAAAGTGTTGATGATAAGTATGAAATGCACAAATGTAACATATTCTTGGTTGGCACTTGGACTGGAAGTGCCATAGAGCACAGTAAGACTACCAGTATTCCATCAAGTGCTTCACTCTGACCTTCATTTCTCTCTGCTTTTCTCAGCTGAAAGAGACAGACGCAGACGGGAGCCGACCTCATCAGTGTCAGACATGTAGGAAGTCTTTCAGTCGGATCTGTAGTCTAAGGAGACATGAACTCACTCACACTGCAGAGAAACTGTACCACTGTGAACAATGTGACAGCAGCTTCAGTGAGCTAAAGACGTACAAGACACACCTGCAGACCCACACTGAAGAAACACCATACTGCTGTGAACAGTGTGGGAGGAATTTCGGCGACCAGAGCTCATACAAAAAACACCTGCGTGACCACACTGGACCGTACCAGTGTGACCAATGTGAAAAGACTTTCAGTTACTTCAGTATTTACAAGATTCACATGCGTGTCCACACTAAAGAAAAGCCATACTGCTGTGACCAGTGCCCGAAGAGTTTTAGTTTTTTAAGTTCGTATAAGCGACACCAGCTCAGCCACAGCGGAGAGAAGCCGTACCAGTGTGACTTCTGTGGAAAGAGTTTCACCCAGTCGGGGCATTTCAGTCTGCATCTGCGTAACCACACAGGAGAGAAACCGTATGAGTGTGACCAATGTGACAAAAGTTTCAGTGACTTAAGCAGTTACAAGATACACCTGCGTGTCCACTCGGGAGAGAAACCATATTGCTGCAGCCAGTGTGGGAGGAGTTTCTCTCAGTTGGGTAATTACAAATCGCATTTGCGTATCCACACTGGAGAGAAACCATTTCACTGTGAACTATGTGAGAAAAGCTTCTCTATCTCAAAAACATACAAACAACATGTGCGTACACACACTGGAGAGAAACCGTACCAGTGTAAAGAATGTGGGAAAGGTTTCGGTCGACTGAGCAACTACATGCGTCACGTTCGCATCCACACTGGAGAGCAACCATACAGCTGTGACCAGTGCGGGAAATGTTTCAATAGCTCGTATAGTTACACTCGACACCTGCGTGTTCACACTGGAGAGAAACCATACTGGTGTTCACACTGTAAGAGACTGTTCACTCGATCACAGTCCTTGAAGAAACATCGCTGTGTTGCAGTGGATGAAGACGGTTTGACTGTGTGTAAAGATGAACCAGAGCTGAGCTGCTCACCAACAGAACCAACAAACGACAACAAACAAAATAATCTATAGTGTGTAGGGGTGGCGGATATAGCCAAAACCTGCTATCACAGCATATGTTATTTTATATCACCTTAACGATATATATCACACTACAGTAATTGTTCTTTAAATTCAATTTAAAAAATGGTTTGAAACAACCATAAAGTACGTCATCACATTTGATTTTCATCTTTTACTCTGAGATTTAAGGAGATGAAAAAATGATGAAATGAAACAAAGTGTGAGCTTTTCAAAAAATATAATAATAAAATAATCAAAGACGTGGTAAATGACACTGTTACAAGGTGAGTTCAACCATTTTATCTTGTCTGATCTTTGTGAAAAGCTGGTTTTTCACCATCTTCTGTGCTAAACTCTGCCAGCCAGCTAGCTTGCTTGTGTCAATCACACAGCTCATGTTTACATTTATCAGCAAAATTTGACAGTTAATATTTGTGACACCATTAAGGCCAGTATTTTAACTGTAGGAACCTGGAGCTCAGGTGACGGATTGAACCTTGTATTCATAAGTCAGGACTTTCCTGTGAGCACCAGGCCTTGGTCCAGGACTGAGTCCCAGTGTCCCCTGTTAAAGCTGTAAGTCTTTTATGTTTTATCATGTCAAAACTCTCTGAGCATCACTGAGGAATAAACGCCTGTCCACTGTGACAAGATTCGATCTGGAGGAATACGATGTTGCCTTTGTGTTACTTTAAAGTATATTTTAGACATAAACATAAAGAATATGTTGGAAACACATTAATCAAGTGACAGTCATAGAAATGTCTGAAGTAGTTTTACAAAACTGATTCAAAACGCTGTGCAAAACAAAAACAGAAATAAATGGCTTGCAATTCCTTTGACATATTGTCAATTGAATATCTTACGAAGACGAGATATTAATGTTGAAGCTGTTAAACTTAATTTTTTTTGTAAATTCTGATTCTGATTCCTGCACTATGTTCCAGTGACACAGGGACGGGGCATGTTCACCAATGTTTTACATCACCTTTTAACAACACTTAGTAAGGGTTTAGGAACTGAGAACACTAATAATTTAAGTTTTAAAATTGAAAGTCCTTCCCATTCTTGCTTGATATACGACTTCAGTTGCTCAACAGTGTGAGTGCACTCCATTGTCATATTTTGGGCTTCATAATGCACCACACATTTTCAGAAGGAGACAGGTCTGGACTGCAGGCAAACGAGTCCAGTACCTGCCCTCTTTAACTATGAAGCCACATTGTTGTAATACATGCAGAATGTGGCTCATTGTCTTGCTGGAATTAGCAGGGACGTCCCTAAAAATGATGTTGTCTGTACGGCAGCATTGCTCAGGCCCAGAGAAGTCAGAGGCATTTCTGGATGTTGATTTATGGCTGTCACTTTGCATGGTAGAGTCTTAACTTGAATTTGTAAATGCAGCTATGAACTATGTTTCCCAAAGTGTTACTGGGCCCATGTAGTAATGTACATGTTGGTTTTTAATGCTGTGCTGCCTGAGGGGTCAGAGGTCATGGGCATTCAGTTTTTGTTTCAGCTTTGCCCCTTGCGTGCAGAGATTTCTCCAGATTCTCTAATTCTCTTGATGATATTATGAATTGTAGATGATGAAATCCCTAAATTCCTTCCTATGGAGTGATAAGCGTTTATAAACTGTTCGAGTGACCACAGTTTCATGAAGTGGTGAGTCATCCTTGCTTGTGAATGGCTGATCCTTTCAAGGATGCCCCTTTTATTCCAAATCATGACACTAGCATCTGTTTTGAGCACTGTACAACTTTAGCAATCTTTTGTTGCCCCTGTCCAAACTTTTTTTGCAGGCGTCAAATTCAGAATGAGTGTATATTTACAAAAAAACAATAAAGTTGGTGAGTTTGAACATTAAATGTCTCGTCTGTGCACTGTATGTAATTGAAAATAGGTTGAGAATGATTTGCGTTCTGTTTTTATTCATGTTTTACACAGTGCACTGACTTTTTTGTGATCAGGTTTGTAGTATATATCATTTAATTCCCAATAATGTTGCTCTCCTGTATTTTAAATTGTATAATATACCAAAGAATGAAAAATACATACAACAAATTAAAGCCTCTGTTCTTGGAAAATGTCTTTGGCTCCACCTGGTGGTCGAATCAAGAATGGTGGTGGTGGTATTAGTTTATCCAGATTACAAAAAAACACTACAAAAACTGTAGGCATAGGAGATTTATCTGCCTAAATCTTGAGCTATCTGCTGTCAACAGCTGCCATCCCAGTATATCACTGTTGAGAAGTTAGATAACTCACACTGGTACTGCTCCCTCATGGTTGGATGCCTCCGCCAACTGGTCAAGTTGCAGTTTACATCCACATCTATCCAGACTCATGTTTCTATGAAAGGTGATAATGCTTCAAATATGGATGTTGCTGCAAAGAAGTTACAGATTCTAAAATGTGGATGTTTCACTCACTAACCTGCTGAGTTTCTGTTATTTTGTCCACCTCACTGCATGTATGCATTTGGATAGTGCTCTGTCTGTATGTGGTTGTTTTAATAAAGATTGCCGGCTCGATAAACAACTGGAGACATTTGAAATCAAGTTTGGACGGCGGTGAGACAGCTGAAAATGACAAATAAAGTTTGAACTCTTTGGAAACACATTTGGCTTTCTTTCTGATGTTTTCATAAGTGAAACTGGTGGCTTCTTTATAGAGTCACATCTTGATTGATGCCCATCAGTGCACTACTTGTTTAATTTCCAGTCCCAGATTCCAAGAGTCTCATTTAACATTACATACACACACAACGAGGCCTGACAGAGGCAAATACCACTTCCCATGCAAAAGTTGTGACCTATAAAGCAGACTTGACAGGAGAAACTTTGACGCATGCTTACAAACATTTTGGAGACAGGAAATTGGTGACACAGATGGTGAGGTGGAAGGCTTTTGTCCGTATGTATTTTTTCAGTATGGCACTGTTTTATAAATGAGACCCTGGGTCTCTCCTATGAATACCAGCCTTTAAAATTCACTGACCATCTGTAAGGATCAAACCCACAAACAATCCTCTAACAGCCTGCACCATCAGGCCAAAGACACTTAGTCTCCTTACAGATTTTAACTTTTTCCTTCAGATATGAGCCCCCAAAACAGACTAACTGATCACCTGAGAATATAACTCAGGTTCTCCACCCTTTGAAATTGCCCTTTATGTCCATAAGCTAATGGGTTGAAGACACTTGAGGTCTCCTCCTTGGAGATTTTCACTCTTTCCTTTGGGCAAAGGCGTTCAAAATTCACTGAGCCTTGATAAGGATCTAATCCATGACTTCAGGAGCTCCAACCAGACTCTAGCACTGTGAGCTATTGTTAAACAGATTCAGAATGACTGAATAAAACCAGAATTATGTTTAGGCAAAAATGAGTATGTTCATCTTCCACAACACTGATATGGGCAAATGTTTGTCTATGCCTACAGCGCAAATACACCACTGTAACTTCTCAAATGTAAGATACTGTAACTCCCTCCATCTCCTGACCAGCTGCACCTGCACTCAACATGCACCTCCTCTTTCCTGTCTCGTGTTTTGGCTACTCACAACTTATTAAAATATATTCATGTCAACAAATCTTTGTATTCAAGTATAATCGGTGTATAATACAAATATTTTGTATAAAGTGTGTGGTATAGTATTAACTCATTTGTCATTGTCCAAGAGGTAACTTCTGTATGGTGCAACAACAGATGGCATCAAAAGAAACATTTTAAGGTTGTGAGCACGATTATTCTGTTAAGTTAACCAACAGACATCCCTTTTCAATCCTTGTTTTTAATTGTGTCTGATATATTTCTGTTTTTAATCAAATGCATTTTAATGAAATGCCAGAAAATCCCTTCTATTTAATCTAAACTACTTTTAATGCTCACTGAAAAATAAGATATATATATGTGGAACAAAGTTTCATCAATTTGTGGTACAGCTGCAATATTCAGAGGAAAATTCAAAAGGCAAAATTTTGCATGTAGTTTGTGCAGCACCAGTGTAGAATATTTTACACTTATTTTCTAGAATACACAGATCATTGTTGTGGGACATTATTTTCTTTTTTATTACCAAAGAACAAGTACTTTGTTTTAAATATATGTTTAAAATATTTTAATGTTCAATTCTTACAATTTTGACACTGCACATAAAAAACAAGACAAAGAAGCACATAGATTTTAAAGAGATTTTTAAATAGATTTAAATATGCGCACCTATAAAACAATCATGAAAATTGCTGGAAATAATCAAGATTATTGGTGTGATTTAACATAAAAGAAATAAAATGTTCATGTTTAAAGTGGGAAACAGTGGTGTCTTAAGTGCTGAAAAGGTCCTTGAGTGGTGTGGCCACCACGTTCCCATTGTCCCACTTTGATTCTGTATGAGCAGAACCCACTGGTTTGCATGGCAAGTTGTGTGTGCCAGAGTTTCTCACTTGAGGTTCAGTCACTCCCGGACTGCTGGGGGCAGACCCGTCCGTTTCCTTTGTGGAGTCTTTGTGGAGATATATGGAGTCTGAAGAGAGGGCTGGAGCTCTGCAGCGTGTGCAACTGGTTTCTCACTGGACTGTTGGACTGGAATTCTTGAGTCTGAGGAGCAGTTAAACAACACCAATCAGGAAAGCAAGAGAAGGAGGAACAATTTCAGACACAATCCAATCAAAAAAAGACAGAATACAACTCAACTCGGACTGGAGAGACAAAAGAGCTAGGCTCATCTGGGCAATGGAAATCCCAAATATCAACCGCACAGAATCCTTAAGTGATGATTAGGAGGCATTACTTTTCATTAGTCTATACATGGCATTCAAGGAAAATCCTGTATATCTTAATGAAAGTTAATAAAGTAAGAGTAATGCATGTCTCATGGGTAGAAAAAGTTGCCTACCTTGAGCTTCTTCTTTTATTTTTCTTTTAAATGCTCCTCTGCTACTTCACAAAGACACACCCCGTGCTGCTTTTGTCCCTCTTCTCACTTTTCACACAATGCAATCGAAACAATAAGAGATTATTGTTTAATGCTACAAGGATGACAACATCATATTCATGGACATTATCATAAACCTCTCCACAGGACTGGATAAGCAGCGTACCTGAAGGGTCACTGATGTGAGTACTGTCCTGTTGCTCTCAGTCCTGTTGGTA
Source organism: Chaetodon striatus (assembly GCA_029783705.1). Lineage (NCBI taxonomy): Eukaryota > Metazoa > Chordata > Actinopteri > Chaetodontiformes > Chaetodontidae > Chaetodon > Chaetodon striatus. The sequence continues at coordinate 34,118,364 of JAPZEB010000020.1, read as the reverse complement.
CGGGCTCAGGGACAGAAAGAGAGTCTTCAAAACTGAATTTGTAGTGGCTGCCTTTTCAGATCCTACTAAGACATTAAAAAATATATTTCAGCAGCAAATCAATTTTACACTCATATTTGTAAACAGTGTGTGGTATGTCCTCACCTTTGTGGGATGAGACGTCGGGCAGCTGCTGATTAGCGTGAGCTGCAGATGCACCGTCATCACAAGGAGTTGGACTGGGAGACGTCTCACTGAGAGAATCGGACACACAGCTGGAGACAGAGCTCACCAGCTGCTTTGTAGGTTCATTTATATGCTCAGCTGAACTGTGTTCATTCTCTGATTTAGGATTAGAGACGACATCGTGGGATCTTGGTGCACGAGAGATTTCTTTGTCATCAGTTCTAACCTGGCTTGGGAGAGGCGTCTTTACATTAGAAGCCCTTGGTTTGGCGTTTGATAAATGAGATGTGTTATCTACTGACTGGCTTGACTTCTGAGAACAGGAGGAAGTCCTTGAATCATCTGGTTGAGTCTTCTTGCTTGAGAGAGGAGGAGCACTGAGAGGGGCAGCAAACAGGCTGAGGAAGAAGCTGGCAGAGGCTTTGTTAGGTTGAACAGCATTTTTAACATGATTACTTTTAATTTCTGCAGACTGTGGAGCAGGACAGGGGGATTTAGGATGAGAAGAACTTGATATAGCATCGTGTTTAGGCTGCAGAGTGTCAGTAATGGGGCTTGCAAAAAGGCTACGAAAGGGTCTTTTCGGGGGATTTTTACATTCAACTGCAAAATCACCACAGTGTGTCATTTTGCTGCTGCTCTCTGCTGCGATTTCAGTTGCATGATGTTGTACGCCAAGTTTGAGGCCAGATTGTGTCTTTTTGGAGGGCAGGTCGACCTCGGTGGGATGTTTCGCTGCAAAACGGCGACTGGCAGAGTTTGCAGAATCACCTGTCTCAAAGGAGCTGGTGACGGTTTCAACAGGAACAGCAGCTCCACCTTTAAACTCTGGCAAACTTGAAACTGGACTAAATGGCTTTGTTAAGGCTTGTGAGCCCAGTGTCAGAACACAGAGATGTGACCTGAACTGTGTAGCATGTCTGGAAGTAGATGTCTGACTAGTGCGTCCCAGAGGAAGAACACCTTCACCTTTACAGTTTACAGTAACAGCCACGGGCAGGTTTGTGCTTCCTTTCATATCTCCTTTGCCTTCGGAGGATGCTGCCACGGTGACAGGAGACTGAAGCAACTCTGACTTGACTTCAACACTTGTTTGAGCAGGCTTCAGGGATTCTGCCATATTGCCACCAGGTTTCTTGTAATAATTAAAGGCCTGAGTAAGACTGGGGCTGGTGTGCACTTGGAGGGATGGCAGGCTCTTGAACATTTTTTCCTGGGATTTGTTCACTTCATTTCTTGTATCTACAGAATGCAAGTCAGTGTTTGGAGTATAGGATACAGTTTGAGCAGGTGTGTGGCCAAATGTAGAATTTTCCACTGATTTACGAGACCTAAGAACAGCATCCACAGAGTAGGGAACTTCGCTTTGGTTTGACAAGCCTGAAGTGCAATTAGAAGAAGACAGAGGGCCAGATTCTTGACCTTCTCGACTTCCAAAGAAACTAGGGAAAGGTTTGGATAGTTGAGGTCCAAGCACTGCTGCAACTGAATAACAAACTATCTCCTCATCATCAGGTTTACTCGATGAGGCAATGTGGGGTTCTCCAGCATCTGATGCATGCGGTGGCTCAGCTTCCTCTGTGATATCAGCCGGTTCTTCAGTCTGAGATAACAAGGTTTCCTTCTCAGCATCTGTCTCTGCGCTGTTGTAAAAGTTGGGCCTGAAAAACAGTAGCTGAATGTTAATTGTTCATATCATAACTAGCATTAATGATTAGTTAGATCACTTCATATGCAAGTATTACACTGATACATATACAGAGCCACAAACACAAGTTCAAGTTTTAGGGATGCACCAATTTACTGGCCGAGTGTCTGCATCAGCCTATCAGCAAGTAAGACCGATGGCTATGGCCGATGTTTTTCAGTTGTGTGACATCACTTCTGCGCAGGCTAAAAATCAGCGAATCTGTGAATCCTAGAATGGTGAAGTAATGGCCCACCTTACTCTGCCTTTAACTGGCTTACCCTGACATTCATACCCTAACCCTAACCAGTCCCATTACTCTTGCCTAAACCCAACCAATTCAACCAACAAAGGCAGTGAGTGCTAGCCAGTCATAGCAAGAGTAGAGCGTGTCATTCCTTCCCAATCCTAGGATTTGCAATGCAATTCACAATAGGAAACATGTTTGGGACACACAGAGATCTTCCCCTGGACACCTTCGGGACAAAAGGACGCAGTAAACTCACTATCAGCGCGTCAGGGTGCGTTTTTTCTCCTGATAATGCTACACTGTGAACGAAAAATCTGTGTTGAAATCGACAGGAGGAGAGCTAATCAATGTTAGCTGTTAGCAGCCAGTGGCTGGAACGAAAGGCTAACGAGGCTGCACTGAGTTACATTATGATGCGTTCAAGCTCTATTCAGTTAAAATTAGTCTTGGGTGAAGGTAAATTATAACACTATCCTGATGTGTTCAAATGTCGTCTTGTAAAAATTAGTTTTTTGGTGAAAAACTTGAATAAATACAGCTGTTTAAAAGAGAAATGTTTTGATGTTATTATAGTGACATAAAATAGATAGAGAGGGAAGAAGGATATATTACATATGGTAAAAAGGCTTTTGTTTTTCATGTGAAAGGTTATATTAAAGGTTGTTTCATAAATATGTGGCTGAATTTGTGCTCATTCAAATTAAGTGTAATGAAGGACTGATTAACTTTAACACATGTCCCACAAAAAGGAGACTACATAACGACAAAAACAAAATAAACAAAAACAACAAAAGAACACTGGTATCAGCCCAGAATCTCACAAACAGTGCATCCCTTTAAAGTTTGTATGTGCATACCTGAGTGGTTGCAGGAGTGTATCAGGGATGTTACTTGTTTCTATAGTTTCTGGCTCTGTGGCCTGTGGCTGTCCTGACGACTCCTGCTCAGCTTTCTTCGCAAGTTCATAGAGGTCATTATCCCGTTTCAATGCCTGCCGTAAGAAAAAGCAAAGACATGCAATCATCTCTAGCACACAGAAATGCATATAAAGCGTTTAAAGAAAACTTTTGTGGGTGGACTTTCACATACACACCTCATTCAACAGTTGGGTGGTGGCGTCATTAAGTGGCTCGTGGGAAAACTTGCAATCTGCTCCTTGAAGACAATTTCCTTTTCTGTGGAAGAACTTGCAAGGAAAGGACTGTGCAGCTGAGTTAAGGAAGTTTATTCAACAGCATTTCATTTCTGACACACCAATATACTAATCACTGCAGTGAGTTTATGACAGAAAGATGTACAGATTATTTACTGTTCAACCAAAGGATATTATGCATGTACGGGCAGCTCTGCCCTTTTGTGCAGAATCCTTGGATGTAGAATTTGCAAGCTTCTTTGATGACGTCGTTGTAACACTGAATGTGTTCCAGTTGGCACTCAGCATCCTGTGCGCAGTAAAGGAGAAGAAAGCAACGCCAGGGCATTACAGTGTGACTTAAAACGACAATCAATAAGGGACAGATAAAATGACAGGTGTTTCTATTCTATAAGCCAATTCTGGGATATATTAATATACATAATAAACATAACTTGCCTTAATGCACCTTCCATAAAGGAAATGCCGGCAGACCAACCGCCCATCCACCAACACAGCGTTCTGGTCCTTGAATTCCTGCGTCATTAACCTTGTACATTTCACTTGGACATCCTATGAGGGAAGAGGAGCGTAACAGTAAGATTCACTAGAATTTTAATTAATACATATATGTGTGTGTGTGTCTCATATTTAATGATGCTATGAGGGACTGCAGTCAGTACACAGATCCTTTGTTGTTGTGATTTTTTTCTACCAATAGCAGCACTCATGGAAAGCAGATTGAGCTGTAACTTTAACCCTCTAGATATTATGAAGACATGCCAGTAGCTTTCACTGCACTACAATAAAAACAATACAGCTGCAGTTACTGTTTCTGATGCAAGTAGTTTGGAAGGATCTGCTAATTTCAAAAAGTAAAGGGAGTTATTTTCAAGATAATATAATAATAATAATTATAATAATCATTTTTAGTTTCAATAACATGGACTCATAATAATAAGATAGGTTTGTATGGAATATTTATCCATAGTCAGTGTATTACATACAACAGATGTATGTCAGCATGCCTGCAGTTTGGATAAGCGGCAGGATGGCTGCAAAACATCTAAAGAAGTCCCACCTGAAAAAAAGTCTGCAGCAGTTTAAGTGTACGCTGTATTGAGAGTATTTTTACTTCTTTACCTTTCTGTCAGACAGCCTAGTGCGATGAGGAAACTGTTAACAGATTCAGTTCCCCACATATGCTGGAACCAGCTGGTCTAACATTGCCTCCATCAGTTAGTGTGTGTTATTGTGTGACTTTGGGGGATCTGAACTAACACTTTAAAACACCAAAGTCACACGATAATACCAACTAACTGATCGAGGCAGCAGTAGACCGGCAGCTTTGTGTTCAGCCATGTTAAATCACTGTTTTTCTCAATGGAGTCTGACTTTGTAGACAGCAATATAACAGCTCAATTTCCCCCCAAAGAAACTGCTGTCTGACATCTAAAGCGATGAAAATATTAGAAATATAGCGTACACTTAAACTGATATAGATTTTTTTATAAGGCTAAACGTTTTGCTGCTGACCCCTTCACAGCAGTACACTGCTCAGCCTCTGTGGCACTGCTCCTGTCTACTGTCCCACACTGGGGAAAGGTCAACAGACATCTGCTTTATGTAATGCTCTGAGCAACCCCACTTCAAAAGATCCGTACTGTCCCTTTAATGTGAATTTATCTGCCCGCAAGCTTCAGGATCACAAGGCTACACCAGAGAGAGTACAAAATTAAAATGTGAAACAGGTTGATAAACAAAAAAGATATTCCCAGACATCGTGCCATTTTATTTTAGCTACCTCAGTAGTAATTTCAAAACTGTTCTCAAGTGTCAAAGGCATCATAACCCTGGGCTTGTTTATTATCTGACCTGGTTTTAGTACAGTTCTTCAAGCATTTTTGATTGTGTTTTGACAGCATACAGTTGAGTGGCAGACAGGACATGTGGTGAGTCACATGCGACAAGGGTCAGGGTGCAGATTTGAACTGAAGACTGTTACTCCCATTTCAGGCCCGTTTTCATTCAACATGTGAAACAACCTGTATGAGTGCCTCTTCTGCCACAACTACAGGTGACCATAACGCAGGTGTCTCTGCATTCAAACTGCAACAGACAACAGGCTGACAATAGATCATATCTATTCTGACGGCCACAGCTATGTGTCTCACTTACCTGCTTGTCTTCTCTATTTCTGCCGTCTCCTCCATTTTTTCTCCAAGCAGGTCTAGTCTGATGGTCTCCACCTCTATTATTGTTTTTCCATCTATCCTTCTGTTGATGTGGATTTTTCTGCCCCTCCGACTTCTTTTTCTGCTGTTTCTTGTTCACGTTAGTGTTATTTTTGGTTTTGTAATTCTGACCTTTATGGCCACCGTTGTTATGTATCACTTCTTTGGTGATGCCACCACGTTCATGTTCACCACCAGTGTAACGTGTGTGGTAATGTCTGGCCTTGGAGTCGTCATATTTGAAGGATGTAGCGTCATAGCTTCTGGTCGTCTGAGCTTGGAAATGTTGCTTCTGTGAAAAGAAAATGCACAGAAACAAAATGTTAAAGAAATGTCTGTAAATATTATAAGATTTATTATAATCCTTTCAAGTTTGGCAAGACACACAGCACAAACCCTTTATAATGTAAGTCTGAATAACACTCATTTGCAGGTAGACCTAGATAAAGTTAATGCTGTCTAACATAACATTCCTGCAATAAAACAGGTACATATGAAATGTCTAAAAGCTTGTGTTACACTAAGGGGTTTTTTTTTTTTTACTTTGTCCAAAATATCAATGACAGAATCCTAAATACAGTAAGTTGCGTGTAATATTGGACTACTCACATCATTTTTTTTTATTTAATAGAATTTGATTCTTTTTTCCATAATCTTGATAGTCCTTTATAATCCTTCATGTTAGGATTTGTTTTTCTCCAAGGTTACAGAGGTACTCACAGCTTAGAAATAACACATGGGTTGGTTATTGTCCAGTGTGCTTACAAACTATCCCCTGTTTGAATTGCCAGTCTAATATTTACATCCTCACTATGTTATTATTCTGTGCATCTGTCTGCCAATTGAGCATTAACCAACACTCAATTTACCAATCGCAAAACTTGGGAAAGAGAGTTCGGAGCCCGGATACCTCCCAATGTATGGGATGAGAGTCTGGAGCACATCCATGAATGTTCTATAGACGCTCGACACTGTTTGATTTCACTTT
>JAPZEB010000020.1:34101218-34111808 GCA_029783705.1 Chaetodon striatus | reverse complement strand
GTTTAGGCACAAAAACCACGTAGTTAGGGTTAGGAAAAGATTATATTTGGGCTTAAAAAACCCAGCTTTGGTGGCACAATCACAACTGGAGAAGCCGTAGATGTATCGGTAAAAAACAATGACTTTTCATAGTAGAAAACATCTGTTTTTTGTGGCACTATCCCCAATGGAAAAAATAGTAATGTCTGGGTAAGAAACAACTGCTTTTAGCGGCACTATTTCAGCAGGAAATGCAGCAAAGTCTGGGTAAAAAACAACCAGTTTTTGTGACACTATCCCCACTGGAAAAACAGCAGGTTTTGTTGGCCTTGAACAGTGGTCTGCAGTAGTCTGCAGCTTGGCAGCTCATAAATGTAATCTGAATGACATCACTTCAAAAACGTTGATATGATGCGTATGAAATGTACACATGTAACGTATCCATGGTTTGCATGGATACGACATGAACAATGCCAACATTTTCTTCTGGCGACTGGGCTGACTTTGGAGGTTTCAGTAGCAAGCACTATCAGATGTGAGAGGTATCATGAGGTATTTCCATTAATCTGCTTATATAATGACAGACAATTTGTACATGAATTTACTGCCTATAGAAACCAGGCAGCAGGGCACAGAGGTGACGCTCTCTGATTGTATATTAAATCCACTGAATGAGATTATAATGTAATTGAATCCCCCCTGCTGAATGTTGAAAAGCCCACTCTGAGTCACATCAATCAGCGAGGGTGATAAGCTCAGACAAGCCCAAAAGCTGAGATAGAAGCTGGACTTTGTTCCTCCACATATGAGGCTGTCCCTGTGTCTGGATCAAAGTTCAGGTCACACAGACAGTTTCAGAGTTGCCTCTGTGAGTGTGCCTGTGTTTCCCCTCAGTCTCTGAGCTCTAACTGTTCTTACTGAGCTGTCTGAGCCACAAAATGACCCGTTGGGCCCTCATCGCTCCCATCCTGCTCCTGCTGGGCCTGTTCATCCACGGTGCTGTCACTCAGGAGGCCGAGGAACCAGCTGCAATTGTAACACCACTGGGACCGGACCAGGCCTCCGATGACACGCAGGACGACAATGGGGATTGGGGAATGAACTCCCTCAGAGGCGGCTTTGAATCAGTGAGCAGCTACTTTGACTCGATGCTGGAGTTCATGGGAGGACGTGATGGAGTGTGCCAATACCGCTGTCGATTCGGTAAGTGGGTTAAATGGATGAGTTAGCATTACGCAGTGGGGATCAGGATGAGAATAATACCCATACTGATCAGCCAGTGATCTTTTTGTTTTTAATATTTTAGATTTTAATCCTAATTTTAAAGGAGACTGATAGGTACTGTAAATGGCCAGAAAAAGAGATGGGTATACCACATACACCTGTGTGTACCCTCCACGACACTACTGCTGGTAATGATAACATTCTTGGGGAAAAGACAAAATACATAATTATTTTGTCATGAAAATTGTCAAATTTATAGATATTAAATAAATCTGCCACCTCTACCTTTTATTGTCCAGGTGTTTCACTGTAAGAATGTTCATATGAATATACTAGACCCTTGTCTGTTAACATTTGTTTTGTCCTATAAGTGGAGACAGTAAAATTAAGCTTGTCTTTTTTATCTAGGAATTAAGATGCAAAAATTAAGCAAATATTCACATTTACACTGTGATTTATCCAAACAATGTTTCCATAGCTGCATAATTACTATTAAATATGCAAATAAAATATTAATTAAATTATTTTCCGGGGACATGCAGAAAAATTGCTTCTCTGCTGCTCTTTAATAAATCAGCAGGTGCAGTGACTGACAGTATACTTGTAGGATAATATGTTTATGTTACATCACAAATTGTATGAAGTCGTTTTGGACACTGCCTGTATGAAACAACGATGCAAGATTCTAAACCAATTACTAATTATGCTCTGATACTTAAACAAGCAATTACCGCGAAATCTCAAATGAATATTTTTCCATATTTTCAGCCATAGACATGTCTGCCTTCTCTCCAGTATGGCTAACTATATTCTACTCAGCTTGTGGTGCTCAAAGCACCAATAAAACACATTTGAAAATCTCAACAGCAATGTCCCTTTGCAGAAATCATGACCCGGTTTCTCAAGAAAATCCACAGACCTTGTTGTGAGCAGTTTTACGTAGGAACTATTTTCTTTCCATAAAACTACACCTGCCAAATGTATCACAACGCAGAAGGACGTGTGCATCTACAGCTAGCTCAGCTAGCACCACTGAGCTAGCTTACATTACTGCTCAGGAGGACACCATTAATGTTAATATCTTGTGTGGACAAGAGCACAAGCCACTGATCCGTGAATTGATATGGTTGGCAGTTGTATCTCAGTAGAAAGAAAATAGTTCCTACATGAAACTGCTCATTAAAAGGTCTGTGGATTATCTTGAATAACCAAGTCATGATTTCTTTAAAGAGACATTGCTGTTGAGTTTTTCAAATGTCGTTTTCTGGCGCTTTGAGCACCACAAGCTGAGTGCCATCTAGTTCCATTATATTAGAGAGAAGACAGACATCTCTATGACTGATATCTCCAACACTCTGCAACTCACACCAGAACAATCTAGATTGATCAATAGCACTAAAGGTAAGAGATAAAATGTGCATTTTCGATTTTGGGGTGAACTGTCCCTTTAATACTTGATAGGATATCCCTCATCTTGTACTTATCATCTCTGTTATCACCTGGAAGAGGGCCTGGACATGGACTGTGACCCAATGATAGGAGAGGTTTCATGCGGTGACTGAGAGATGCGTCTACTGACATGATGAACCAAATAACTGACCTTTGTTTCTCTGTGCAAACATGGATCTACTTTTAAACCCACATGGTTATCGACCCCACCAGTGCACCACATTGCCACTGACCTGCTGTGAAACATGACCCGCATCTGATACTCTCTGATCTGATGCTCTGCTTCACCCCTCAGGTAAAGCTCCTCTTCCTCGGCCTGGATACCAGATGCCAGAACCTGACGGATGTAGCTCCTACTTCTTTGGTCTTCCTGTTCCAGAGGGGGTACGCTTCTTCTGTTTGTTCAGGGAAAATCAATGTGGATTTATCAGGGACTGCACAAAAATTATTGGGGTTGGAAAGTGGGACAAATTTTATGTTTGACTTTTTTTTATTAAAAAAAAGACCTCACACAAATTTCTTTTGCTTTGGATCTTCCCCTTGACCCAAATATCTCAACTTAACCCCACTTTCAAGCTTAACAATACTTTTAACACATTAGCAGTGAATTCACTATTTTTGACTAAATAATTGAATGAATTTTGAGTATACAGCAAAACAAAGCACCTGTGAGCACTCCCTCACACTTGAATACAAACCTTAATTACCTTTGCTGTGTCCCAGATGGACGTGGGCATCCCTGCCATGACCAAGTGCTGCAATCAGCTGGATATGTGTTATGACACCTGCGGCTCCAATAAGTACCGCTGCGACTCCAAGTTCCGCTGGTGCCTCCACAGCATCTGCTCCGACCTCAAGAAGAGCCTGGGCTTTGTGTCAAAAGTCGAAGGTTGGTAATCTTTTAACCTTTAATTCATCTACAGCAGTGTTACTGTAATTATAAATAAATTTGCAATAAAATTAAAACTGATTTGGGGACATATTGTATTTGCATACAGTACTTGCAGTACTAGCATGGCCTGAGTTGACTTACATGAACCCGGCGTGTGACAGCCAAAAATGATGTCATGATGACCAGTTGTGTCATCAGTAAATATCCCTTCTGGATAAAATACACAGACGAGTTTGGAAACGTTTGCCGTCACTAGTGTTACACCAAAATCTGGGACCCATCCGATTCTGTGACCCAAATAGGAACTTCAGTGGTGTTGCCATTGCAGACATGTTTTATCCTACCTAGGTCACAGTCTGATGGGTGACCATTTTCTCTGACCTATCAGATTTAGACCTGCAAAGACGTTTTCAGCTACACTGTCTCTGCCTCTCTATCATACTTAACTGCATTTATTTTGATAGCTGTTACCGAATTTGGAATTTACATTGCATTTAAAAAGGGTCACACAGTTTGATAGCTGTTATTTGTGGACTTTGTCAGGTCAAATGACACTAGAAGATAGATATTATGAAAAAGTGTTGACCAAATATTGTCAGGTAAGGTGTCACAGTTTGTATTTAATATCTGGATACTGTAGGCTCGTGACATTTGGCTTCAGGTGACCAAATGTTGTCAGGTGAGGTGAGAATAACTATGTACTGGGTCCAGAATTTTGTGCTACACCCTTGACTATGAAATGAACTGTCTGCAAATGTCCACTTTACCTTCTCTTGTACATACTGCTTTGTTCTGACCTGCTTCTGTCACTTTCTCTCCTCAGCGTGTGAAACAGTAGCGGACACCTTGTTCAACACAGTGTGGACTCTGGGCTGCAGACCCTACATGAACGCCCAGAGAGCAGCATGCTACTGTCAAGGAGAGGAGAAAGATGAGCTTTAGATCCTTTTCGTAACAGTATCAACTGGAGCAACACATCAGGGGCATTGTGTTATTATGGTGTTGCAAGGACTGCTGTGTGACTACTTGAGTAATTTATTTGGAAGTTCTTGTTCTGGTTATTTTACTTTGCCGAAAAATTTAGATGTCATTGTTAGAAGTTCAAGCCAAAACTGTATTTGTTTGTTTGCAGAGGTGCTTCAGTGCTGTCTGTAGTGTTGATATCAGCACAATGACAGGTGGAAAAGGCATGATTTTAGAAAAGCAAAACATATCTGTGAGGTATGAATAAATGTTATGGACATATACATGAATGTGATTGTTTCATTTCATGGTATACTACTAACAGCTTTCTGTATAATACCTCAGAGCATTAGCCAATCCATCTATTAGAGTACAAGTTAAAAAACTAATATAATTACTTATACTGCAATAGAAATTCAGAATTAATGAAAAATGGTGAGAAAACTGTGACAATAACAACAACACTATTATTACCACCTTCCTAAGTATTTTGGGGGGAGTTTATATTCTTCAGTTAAAAGCATTCATATATGATTTTAGTTTGAGTTAAGTACGTTTATTTAGCACGCAGCTGCCAATGGTCATTATCCAAATAATTTTTTAAAAAATCCAAATTTGCACTACAGCTCTACAAGAAGTAAAGAAAGTAAAGTGGTGTCAAAGGAGAGGCTATGTTGGTTTAAAAAGTGCTTCTGCAGTGCACTGACCATTTTACACCTAAGTCTTGTCAGATTTAGGCCTTCACTGTCGAATGTGGCTCCATTTTAAGCTCAACTTTGTCGGTCTGACCTTGTTTTTTGGTCTGTTATATCCGTCCTTTCTCTGCCGAAGTTCCATGTACACCCCAAAACTAAAATGTGTTACAGTATTAGCCTGGTCAGAGCTGCCTTTACGAGTACTCCATCGATTTAGCACAGACCCCTGTAACATTGTCAGACTTTCAATGGAAGGTAAAAAACAAAAACCCTGACCTGGTGGCACTAAATCAAAGTCAGGGTATCAACTAAACTCATTAGAATTCATCCTCTAATGAGTCATTATTCTAAAAAGTACAGTAATAAATGAAAAGACTTTACTCAGCATGGGAGCAGTCAGTGGTGGGTGAATGCAAAACACCTGGAGTAGGGTTGGTTTCAGTTTGAGTGGGGGCACAAATGTAATGGAGGCATCAGGGGAGTCCTCTGCCAGAAAAGTTAAATCTTCAAACACTTAACTTCCTGCATTCTGGTGAACTTTTATGCACCAATTTATGCATTTTCTGCATCAATTTAATGTCTTAATTGTCTTAAATTTTGTCAAAATAAAAGTTCTCTGCTGCTTTCATGTGTCTTTGGGGGGGTAAATCTACACCCACACCCCCCAAAATCTACACCTGTCTCTTGACCTGACCTTTCCTATGTTTAAAAAATATATATTTCATCCCCAAATTAAGACAAAGTCTGCAAACATATTCTGTTTAATCAAATCTATACAGCACCAGGAGAAAAAAGGCTGAGTAGAAACAGAGTTATAAAGGAGTGATATTCACAGAAATGTAGAACAGATACACGTAAAACCTGTTTGAACGTGAACTGCAGACTAATGGCACAAAAATATTCTCATCAGGAACGTAGCATTTACTTGTTAGAGTTCGAGGGTGATTCAGTTCATATCTGAAAATACAACTAAAATACTAAATGGTCCTGTAACACCATGAACAGCACGTGTTAATAATGAATGTTCAACATGAGGTCCAGATGGTCCGTCAGGGCTCACAGCAGGTTCAGTCGTGACACTCCACAGATCTACGAATAAAGACAAAAAACGATAAGCGCCTGAGATTAAATGACAGTTAGTCAATGCTGCTGAAACATTTCTATGTTCTTTATTTAAAAACTATCAGTTTCAAACATTGTCATTTCACTGTTATGGACATTTAAAGGAAGCGTTTTTAACCTGGACTCTTTTTGTCTATGTGTTTGTGTCTTAAAGACTCATGGGAACGATATTTTTTTAAACTGGTCCAGTATTGAAAAAGAGGGCTGCAGCCGACAGCTGTGAAACAGGCTGCAATGTAACCAATTGAGGCAGCTGGCACCATCAGTTTACATCCATTCAAAGTGCTTGTTTTTGCCACTGACAGACTCAGATTGTTATTATGTGTCTTACAACATTACGAAAATGACCCTACAGAGACATGAAACATTTTTCCGTAGCTTTCACTTATTCCGACTTGTTTTGTGGCCAAGTGTCTCTAACAAGAAGTCTCGTTCTGTCATCTCATGAGAGGCGACATGTTGCAGGAACCAAATTTTGGAAGGGTGAGTGAGATTTTAAGAGAGGAGTGCTGGTAATAGTTTGTATTGGAGAACAGAACGCAAGTATTTTTCCTGTCTAAAAGATTTTCAATGTCATGGCTAAATATTTTGAAACTGTGAAAAAGTCTATGAGATTTCAGAGCAAGACTTCTCCTTGAGCGAGACCTGGACACAAAACAGATGCAAACAAGTGAAAGGTTTAAAAAAAAAACAACTTTCATTTCACCTTCACCGAGTGATTACATTACAACCTTTATCGCCGCTAACAACAGTAATGCATTTTCTCAATCCTGTACCAATTTCAAAATTGTTGTCACATACACAGAAAAACATGGGCGAAGAGAGTCCAGGTTAAAAAACACCATAGTTCCCCTTTAATCCTATATTATTACAATATGGTTTCAGTAAGGAAGATAAAGATATTCTGTGATGTTGGTTGGTTTGATTTTGATTTTCCCCCTAAAAAGGAGTGTAACAAAACTAAACACAATGCATGTTAAACTGGTATCATCATATAGGCATACTGCTAAATCATCAGAGTGGAAAACTAGCCAACATGTCATCTGATGACTGCTTAATAAACAGAAACAGTCCCAAGTAGAAACATTTATCAAGCTTCCTATTCTTTAATGACGACACACTGTCAAACAGTCAGCGCTCTGACATTTCAGTTTACTTACTTCAACCAGTCCAGAGGTTACTGGAGGCCATGGAGTTGGCTGGCTGTGGGACTTTTTGCTTCACCTTCTGGTTAAATGCTTCAAGCTAGAAATAAAAGAATAAATGGTTGAAAATGTACAACTATCGTGACACTCTAAGTTGTAGCATGATCACCTGCCTCAAGACACAAATGTTGATATAAAAGCACAGGATAAATGCGTAAAAATTAAAAATAAGTACTCTGTCGGAAAATACTGAAACTGTTCAAAGCGTAGCTGTCATAAAAATGCTGAGAAATCCTTAAGATTCCTGGGCCTGTATTTATCAAGCATCTCAGAATCATTTTTAGGACACTACGAAACACTTAGAGTAGGACTTGAGTTAAACTTATGAAGCTTCCTACTGTACACTGACTTTCAACAAGGACTGTGACATATGTAATATAGTGGACACATCTCTTAGAAACAGTCCTGTCATCAGTAATCTTAATTAAATGGGTTATTAAATTCATAATCCAACGATCTGAGTGAATGCAGCTTGTATTTTCATAACTTGATACAGTGTGGTGGGGAAATTATTTAGCTTTGCTTTACTTGAGACGCTTGATTTATTTTTGCAAAAACTATTAAAAACTGTTGGCTGTGAAAGAACCAAATCATCATCGCTGCAAAGCTGCATTTCCCCTGTCATTGTGAGGCTGCAAGGACACTGGTTTTTGAGAGGAGCGCATGCATTCTCTTTTGCAGCCCACAAATTCAATGATCGATGGTGATCAATGAATATCTCTCGCAAAATGTGAGCATGTCATATCTCAAACCTGAACAACATCTCCTGGCAACTCCTAACAACTCTACTCTCCTAAATATTGGCCAAGGTAGGAGTGGTTTCCTAAGTTAAGAAAGTTGAAAATGTGCTTTTACTCCTGGATCTGAAAGTAGGAAAAACATTTGCACCACTTTTTGGTAAGTCAGGAGTGATTTCCTAGTCTGAGACACTTGATAAATGCGGGCCCTGATCCAAAAATGAAGCAAATCTCTTGTTGCTATCGCTCAAATTTAACTGAAATCCGTCTTTGATATATCCTGCTAAGAAGCTGGTCAAAACCTTGATAACCTAACTTCTTAAAATGAGATGGATCAGGAAGCTGACAAAGCCAACACTCCACCAACCGTTTTCCTCAGTTTCGCCTTTACTTCCTCCTCTGTCGGCGCCCGTTTCTCCTCCTCTTGCTGCTCGTCTTTAGAGTCATCCTCATCGCCACTGAGCTGAGGATCCTCCATAAATCCTGTGGAGACTGCCTCCACAGGATTTGGATTCTGTTTTGCCATTCTTTCTTCTATTTTTCGTTGCTTCCGCATCTCCTTTTTCTTTGCCCACCGTAATCGTTGTCTCTTTAAGCAAGTTTCTGGTCTCCCCTTCCTCTTACGGGCTTTTGTGAGTCCCTTTAGAAAGCTTTCACTTTTT
The DNA here is from genome assembly GCA_029783705.1 of Chaetodon striatus. Lineage (NCBI taxonomy): Eukaryota > Metazoa > Chordata > Actinopteri > Chaetodontiformes > Chaetodontidae > Chaetodon > Chaetodon striatus. The sequence continues at coordinate 34,102,880 of JAPZEB010000020.1, read as the reverse complement.
TGCTGCTTAGTGCTGATGACCTGCAGGCAGCGAGGGCCAGAGATGGACCCAGTCTGGCCTTCACTCGTCGACAAGTCTGGATTCACAAGTAAGTTGACGTCTTCTAGAATTTGAGGGTAGATAACGTTAGGTGCCACTGGATAATGATGGTAGGTGTTTTGGGGATAAGCAGAGCTGCTAGGATAAGAGGGAGAAGAAATGGCACCCTGAGTATGTGTCGAGTAAGGATCTGTCGCATGGTTGTAAGTGCCGCTGTGGTAGGCAGCATACTGTGAGTTCTGGGACAAACTATAATCTGGAAACGCAGGATAAGCAGCAGGGTGGGGGTGTGGATACATTTGGTTCGGTGGATATGGATGTTCATAAGCAGAGATTTCTTTGTCCCTGTACGTCTGTTCTGCTTTGCTGTGCTGGTTACTGTCTCTGCGTTTCAGTTCATCTCTGCTTCTGTCTCTCGAGCGGCTGCGATCAGACCTTTGTTTCCTATCTCTGCTGCGGGAGCGAGACAGGCTGGGACTAAAGCTTCTGGACCTAGTCGACCTTGAGTAGGAGGAGTAGGAGGAGGAGGAAGAGGAGGAGTTACTGTAATGTCTTTGGGAGCCCCTCTGCTGACTCTCCTGCTCCCCTTTGCTGTCAGCGCTCGTGTCTTCATTCTTCTTCCCGTACAGCCTCTCCTGAGTCCGGTCTGCTAGTTTACTCATCTCCTCCACTTCCAGGCTCAACCCCAGAGTTTTAAGAATGTTCTGGAGCTGTTCACTCTGCTCCTTCACCTTTGGTTTTCCTTCCTCTGTCTTCTTCCTCTTCTTCCCTGCCAAGGTAGACCTGGATCGACCACTGGAGCTAAAATCTCTGTCATTCTTTTTGTCTTTATCATCAGGCAGCGAATGTCTCTCATTGAAGGATCTCTCTTGACTGGCCGTCTTCTTTTCACTGCTGGTCGGAGCCCGGCCTGGCAGCGAGGCTCCACAATTTGATTGCTGGCTCTGGATCCTGAAGGGTGGATCTGACTTGTTCTCCACAGCAGGGGGCTGAATGTTCAGGAGCTTCTCACCTACAGGCAGATCCTCACTGTCATCGTTGACAATCCTACTGAGGAAGTCCATGTCCACGCCTTTGTTGAGCACGCTGAGGAAGCGCTGGAAACCCTCGTTGATGCTGCTGCCCTTTGTGGCTGGTGAAGTAATGCTTTGACTCTGGGAAGGCAGCGTGACGTCAGGGACCTGGGTAGGGTGAGATATACAGAGACATTACCTTCTGGTAAAACATTTGTTCATTAAAACAAAAACTTACAGCAACCAGACCAGATGAGTTTTTTCATACTCCATACTTTCTTTACGTTACTCAACTCCTGAAAGCCTGTTATTATCTACTTCCTTTACAAATTTCGACCAACTGAGGATTTCATATCTTGACTACAGTATTAAATTACATTACGATATCGGATATTATGCACTATTCTGGTAATTTTACTTGTCAAAATTTTATGATGTAGCTCAAATGTTCTTTTCTTGATGTTTTTCTGGAACTTATCTGACAGATTCGGGATTTCTTAGGCTGACTTTGATATTTGAGAGTCCGATAACGACATTACCACTTTAAGTTAAGGGTATCCCAGTGGCAGAAAAAACAAATGATCATAGTTTATTTTAAAAAAAAGATCGG
>JAPZEB010000020.1:34085316-34101118 GCA_029783705.1 Chaetodon striatus | reverse complement strand
GATCAGAGTTTATTTTAAAAAAACATATTTTGGGATGTAAATGGACTGCATTTACAGTGCTTTTCTGGCACTTTACAACACAGCCAGCTTATTTAAGTTAAGTATATTTTTATATGGTAGATGGTTCTGAAAAGAGCCAATATTACAATAATTACCACAGTATTATCTCAACATTAGATGTTTTGGATGAGTATAAAAACACATGGTATAGAGTTAAACCATGCCTGTCAAATCTCATCATTTTTCTTGGGTTTTACTTGGAAAACATCTTCTAATTTTCAGTACTTTACACTTTAAACTTTGACAGATTTTGGCACGTATGGGACTGTCTATTTCTGTTTTAACAAGAACCAGCATGACATTATGTTGATCAACTATGTTCATTCTCCTAAAAATAAATTTGATGACAAATTTGTCCCAAGACATGCGGCTGTCTGTGTATTTTGAGTTAACCACATGGCACACCCTGTCCAGAGTGTCCCCCGTCTCACAACCAGTGTATTTTGGGAAAGGTCTCAGCCCCCAGCAGCCCTGGACAAGGTAAGTGAGTATCGAAATAGGCTGCAAAATAAAATGTTTTTTTTATCTCTCGCCATCGCAGTGTCAGCTTGCACGATGCACACATTGCAAAAGACTGCAAAGTTGCACTCAGGAATTTTTTAATTCCTGATACGGTAGAAAACTGCACTTTAAAATCTAACTCATTCTTCTTAAATTAGTGCACGTTCAATAAAAGAATTTTGGAGATAATTCCCCCCTTTTTTAATTCAACATGACCTTTGTTGTATTTTAACAATATACTGAAAGCCGCGGAGAGGCAGAGCTATTAATTTATCACAAGTAATATCATTATCACTATATTCAACAACCTTATCACACATCGCATGTTTTCCCAGTGTCACGCAGCCTTAGTAAAGAACATGGATGGATGGATGTATCTGACAATTATTATACTGTATTCAACTGTATTGATCTGATTATTAAAAAAAATGTGAATTTATTTATCAATTATTGGATACCATGTGAAACTGGTGGCTATTTTCTACAAAGTAAAAGGACAAAAATATTACAAACCTCTCTGCTTTCTGGTAAAACACACGGTTCGCTACATCTCTGCTTCATTAGTGCCTTCACTCTGAGCTTCAGTGGATGGTTGTCATCTTTGCTCAGGCTGGATGAGTTTATTCTCTCTCGAGGTGAGTGGACCTGAAAAACAAGAAGGTAAAACAGTATACAGTATATTATCCAGATAGACCTAGGCAAACTGAGAAGCATTGTTTTCTCATAGTAACTGAATGACCCAAAACACCTGATTGATCTGATCTTCTACTCACCTTTGAGAAAAAGTCAGGGGGATGTCCCTGCTGCAAAATTAAATTCACCCTGTCTTTAAGAGATGCACGTTTGCTTGCTGGCTGTTCATTACAGGGATAATCTGGTGGTGTTGTCTTTCTCACAAACGGTTCAACTGTTTTCAGAGCAATAGAGGCTTTCTTCAGCATTATCCGCTCCTCTATCTCCCTGAGCTCTTTCCGCTTCCTCGCCAGCTCTGGATCCTCTTCATCCATTTCAAGCGGTTCTCCATCTGGGTCCTCCACTTCTGACTCCTTCATGTAAAAGTTATGTGGGGGAGGAGTGAGTCCCCTCCTTACCACATTCACTCCCATCATGCTGCTATGTGCTTCATCAACAGTGTGTCTTGAGTATTCACAGTAAGTGTCCCACTTATTATTAGGTCTTGGGGCAGTGTCCATGATGTTATTAACATCATTCTGGGGATGTGGGTGCAGATTTCTCTGCAGTGACCTCACAGCATCCCAGTCCAATGGATTCATCCTTCAGCCAGCCTCTCTATGGGTTTATGCAGCCAGTACACTCCCTGCAAGGTAGAAACAATGTTAAGAAATCATTGCTTAATCACAACAAACCTGTGTGCAGTTTGTTTTACTGACAGCACAGTAACCTTAATCAACAGAACACGTCACCTGCCTTTTGGACAAGCCCCCCACGTAGCGCCTAACACATTTCCTCCAGGACCAAAGACTTTAACTCGGATTAAATACTGGCTACTTCCGAGGAAAGACAAAGCCTGTCCTCTAAGCACGGTAACACAGTGCAATATACGTGTTTTGGCAAATTAAGACCCAACAGTTAGCCAAAGTGACATGCGTTAACGGATGTTTTTAGATAGCTTAGCTTAGCAGCTAACAGACTGTTTACAACGGATCAAACTATCATTTCCTCTGACGTGACGCGGAAGAAGTGTTATTTTAAGGCTGTTGCTTCACAAAATTAAATATCTGAGTGATAAAATGCCAAACTGACCTTAGGTAAGCTTTAGCAGAAGGCAAGGACAACCGATGGTGTTAAAAAATAGCTTGAACTGGGGGACAGGGGCCAAGAATGCCCTCACTGCTTCGATGGTGTTGGAGAATACATGTTAACAGCGCCACCTGCTGGACGGAGTAACGACACTGCAGTAATAATTCTGCTAATGATGAATGGCTTTAATTTTAGTTCATGGGCCACATCAAATCCAGTTTGATCTCAAGTGAGCTGGACCAGTAAAACCATTGTATAAGAACCTATTAATAAAAAACCTCCAAATGTTCCCCTTTCTTTTGCTGTAAAGACCTACAAATGTATTCTCTATACGTTCATTTAAACGACAGACGATTAACAGCCTGAGATGTTTCATGAATGAATGCAGTTGCAACAAAATGTCTGATTTTTCCCACATTCAGTCAGTCTCCTCCTCACTGTCATTACATGTGCATTTTTTTTTATATATATTTCCACTCCTGTGTAGTAATGCTGGCATCACCACACCACGCTAAAGTGGAAGCCATTGAGGAAGCAGGCGAAGTTATCACCTGCCTTAAAACCATATACAAATGAAAAGTTTTGGCAGTTTTAATATGAAAGTCTGATAAAGATTAGTTTGTACTGAAGCTGCTGTTTGACAGTATTTTGTGCAATGTTCAATACCTTTAAATATAATTACAATTGCAGATGTTTAACTGTATTCTGGTCAGAGAGAGAAAAGGCCTCTGGAGCAGCTTTTTACACGACGTAAGCTACTCACTGTTTAACTTGCTCCTGAACCTGGTAACTCTTAGCCTTCACAAGTGCATCAATATTAGGTGTGCAAAGACACCCAGTGGGCTGCATTGGACCCTTTGGTGGGCCAGTTCTTGCCTGTGGGCCGTGTGTTTGACTCCCCTGCCATGTTCCACTAACCTTGGACAGAAAATCTGATGATACACATTAACATTCAGTTAGCTTCCAGAGTGGGTTTGGCCATTTCAGTCTAGTTTATATTATTCAAAAATGTTTTGTTTTTGTTAGGGGGCTTTTTGTATATTTTTTGATCAGTTTCAGTATTAGTTTCCAATGTTTTTTCTACTTAAACTCAATTTAAAAGTTTATTTCCCCCACACCTACTTTTAGTTTTAATTAACTATAATATCTTTGTTGTGAACTTGCACTACTCTCCTCTAAAAAAGGTAACTGGAGGCTGAGCACTTGAACATTTGTGATGTCACTGGAATGTTAAATCAGGCTCTGTTTGTTCTACAGTCAATGCCAAGCTGCCTCTGCTGACCCCGACTTATTTCTGCAATAGCCTGCAAACAGAAGAGGTGATCAGACTTCCTAAAATAGAATAAACAAAATAATTAAGGTCAATAAAGTGGGTCTTAATTAATTGTCTCTGCAAAAGTAATAGATGTTACATCTACTAAGATCTCTTCACCTGTTGTGGGAATTCATTAAACAGTTACCAAACTTCACAGGAATTTTGAAAAAAAAATGAAATTTATCAATTCTAAAAGTTGTCAAGTAAAAATAAGTCATTAATTGAATGCTTAGTCAAAGACAGAGGGCAAACAGCATGACTACCATCTGCCATATTACAGGCTACACAAGTAACCAATAACCCTATTGATTAATCAGTTATTTCAGAAATCATTAGTCCTAATGTGAAGTCCAGTTTTCCCTCACATGTACAGGAGCAAACACACAATACACATACACACACACACCGGCAGGGAGTCTGTGTCTTACTCGAGGGCACTTTAATTACACAGATGTTAGACAACATGAAACCATCCTAGGCCCACTTTTTGTAGAATGGTAGTTATACAAACTATGTGCAGATAATTAGGGCTGGGTATCTTTTTTTTTTTTAATTACAATACCAGTGCAAATACCAGTACCCTGTAAAGTGATACAGACACCAGTAGGGTGCTTCATTTCATACCTTTTTTTCCTCCTTTATTCGATACCCTTCATGTGAAATGAAAGAATTCAGTTGTGTAAAATACCCCCAGATGTCACAGGCATGTAGTACAGCCACATCACAGACTGTATGGGCTGTAGCTTGTGTGGTAGTGGGCCAATCACATGTAGCATTACATCAATGAACATTGGCGGTGATTAGCTGCAAGCAAAATAATACCAATAGTCCTTTTTTGTAGATCTACAAAAGGATCAAATCCACAAATTGTTTGAGTGAAGAGATTTCTATTATACTTGGTACTGGGCGGTTTCAGTGGATACCTTAAAAGGTGCTGAGTACAAATATCCAGCCCTACAGCTAATACATACAACCCATGATCAACTGGATTTATATAAAATTGGTCCCCGAGATTGTAAAAATGGAAACATGAAATGAAACATACCATCTGCTGACCATTTTTCAAACCAGGTTGTGGTGTTTTCAAACTATCTGATCCATTATATTCTGATTTTGAAGTCTTCTGTATCATGTAGTGCTTCAGTGACTGAATGTGCTGCGCAGCCTTCTGAGAATTTTTTCTTCACAACATAGTCAAACAATGGTGCAAATAAACAGGTCTCAGCCATCTATGTAGGAATACTGTGTTTAATATTATGCTATTCAAATATTTACAAAATCGTTTCCTGCATGTGTGCACAAAAAGAAAACATGTTAACCTGACAAACAGAGAAGCTTCAGTGTAGAGCACGTTATGTGGTTGTGTGTCAGCCAAAACCCCAAAAAGAATCGAGGCTGATGCTGATTCATTAGGATTAAAGCCTGTAATCTCCAAAAAAAACTCTATGGACAATTAAAATTTCAACAAAAATTATAATTCATCAAATGGTGGTGTTCAAACAAAATCAAGGTGAGAAAGTTTTCAGAAAAGAATACACACTGTCTTCACACTGCACTGTGTTTTTCTTTAGCGTGACATTGTGCTATAGCTATAAGAACAGACTGAGCAATGGACAGAGCTCCAACACTACATGTTTGTCAATTAACTTGTCTGTTATTTTTTGCCTTGCTTTTTGTTGCTGCTGGACAGATTGCTTTCAAAATGTTTACTGTTAGTTTTCTCCTACATAATGTTCAAATGTGTTTTAGGGTTAAAGCTGAACTCCATGAAGGCCCAACTGTTTATTTCATGAAGATGTTTTTGTTATTCTCCAGAGGCAATAGATATTTCTTTAACTACCTCAGTGTTTACCCAATGCAACTGTCTTCATCCAGGTTGTTTGGTTTCAATGACCTGCAAACAGCGGGGCCTTGACGGTGTTTTTGATTTTTGCATGGCGTTCGGAGACTGAATTGGGTTAATACCTGGCAGGTTAAAAAGGGGTGGATTACTCATGGGTTGTGGGAGTAGGGTCCTCGTTTGAGCGAGTACTGCTGGGAAGATGTTCAAAGGTGGGACATGGGGGTAAGGGAAGAAGGGAGGCGGGCGAGGCAGTAAAAGCCTGGGTCCAAGGTGGGGCATGTTAGGAGGCAGAGCGGGAGGCAGGGCTGGTGGTAGAGCTGGAGGTAGAGCTGGGTATGGCAGCAGTGCACGCTTCACTGGAGAGTAAGCCGGCATGACAGCTGTGGGAGATGACTTTGATAACGTGTATGTGGAACTTTGAGGAAATGCTTGACATGTAGCCATGCTGTCTTGTGTATAAGGTTCACATTTCTCACTCTCCTGTAATGTGCTGTTGCTGCTGCTATGCTGTCCATACTCAACAGCTTCATGTACCTGTACTTGGTGTACCTCTGTTTCATTCCTCCGACCACTATATGAGTCTCTTTTCTTGTAGTAGTCCTGATTTAACGGACTAAAACTAGATCTGCTTGATGATGTTGACCTACTTTGCCGTCTTGGTGAAAATGCCCGCTTTATGTCTCTATCCCTGCTTCCTCTACGTTGCCGGCCAACGTCACTCTCCTTCTTTCCATATAACCGCTCCTGGATTCGATGTGACATTTGGCCCAGTTCCTCAAATCCTAAATTCATGCCAATGGCCTGCAAAACATCCTGCATCTGCCTGTGCTTGTGCTCATCTTCAGGTGTCAGTGTTATCTTTTCCACCACTGAGGGAGACCTGGATCTACTGTTGGAGCTGAAATAGCTTTGTTCTGCGTCACCCCTCTGCAGAGACTTTTCATCAGACCGAGACAGAGGGTGCCCCTTTGGGCTGAAGGACCTGTGACAAGTCTGTGGAGGAGTCAGTCTCTGAGATCCCTTGCTCTCACTCCAGTGGCTTGTACTTTGGTGGCTTCCCTGTTGCCTCCCAGTGTAACTGGGAGACCACGGACGACCAGTATTCCTGAAAGAAGTTGGAGAACGTGGTCGATCATCCACTTCCGTAGAGGGCTGAGTCACTATCTTGGTGAGCGTGGCGACATTCACACCCTTGTTGAGCACCTCAAGGAAACGTTGGAAACCCACGGCTGACTTTTCCTCAGGAACAGCAGCACTTTGGTTGTTGACATCACTCTCAAAAGACTGATGGGAAACAAACAGAAGCAACCACAGTTTATGTAACTACTCTGCAGTCTTTGGCCCGGTGCGTCTTGGGCAATCAGATCACAACACTGTGATCGGGGACATATTAGACCACATATCTTTTTTGGTGTTAACACTAATACATCTTCGCGTGTCCCTGATAAGGACTTCATCGCCAGTGCAGAATGTGATGGTTGCGTACCAACACATCAACTAATGTGACTAGCGAGCAGCTAGCAAGAGTGAAAACGTACTAACCACACGGGGCCCTCTGACCTTTTAGCTTAAGTGACACAGGCAGTAATGGAATCTGAACACAAGCGGTCAGCTGAACACATGACAGACACAGGTGTGAAGAGCATCCAGCTGCCCACTCATGTTAAGATCATTGAAACATATGTTAATACCAGTTGTAAACAGACTCTTTGTTTTGCAAATACACCTTAGAATATGGAAATACCTGTGAAAACTTTGGAGCCATTAAACGACTTTCAAAAATATTCAACTGTATTATTTACATAAAAAATTAAAAGAACCTTCTCTTAGAAGGAAAGTGTTTTTATTGTCCAGGATGATTGGTTCCCTTTCATGGTAGCGCTTAGCATTTTAGTAATTAGACCAAATCAAAACAATGACACACAAGCTGTTTTTCTACTGCTGTGTCCAGAACTGCACAGGCCATGTTTGTAACTCTATGGTAAATCTGACTGGTGTAAAGTTAGGGCTACGGAGAAACCACATGTACACCACAGAAACTGTGACTGGTCAGCTTGAGCTGCTGCTTGTGCTGACTATAATTGTTGCTTATACTTTGGCTATGTAATGATTAGACAGCTCACTAATTTTCTCCAGTGGCTTAACAAATTTGTATTTTGTGATCCAGTTAAGAGAGACATTTTCAGTGAAGATCTTCTCAATGACACGCCCTACTTCAAAGTGAACAAAATGATTATTTGGGGTATATTATGAACACACACCATCCAAGTGAATCTGCCACACCCTACGTTTGATAAAGGTAGTCCCACTTGTCACATCTGAAATAAACCCACCTGTCCACTAGATCCATTCACTGGAAACCTTCTTCTATTTTGACGATAATCTTCATGATCTGTGAAGGGGCTGTCAGTCCTCTCTCTGGGTCTGGCGTAACTCTGTTGATATGGAGAAAAATGTTTTTAAAATGCACTACAAACAAAGTCACAATCTTTACACTGTCACTAACAGACACTACTTTGTAACTAACCTTCATAGAGTGTGACTGCATCCTCTCTTGTGAACAGTCTCGGCTCCTTTCGCGACCATCTCTATCTTTGTGATATCCAGACGATTGTCTGAAACTTACATCATCATGTTGTTGCCTATAGGTGAAATCTCCGTGTCGATATCTGTGTCTGGAGTCTTGAGGTGTTTTCCTGTATTTGAAATCCTCTTCTTGTGATAGCGAATGTTTAAAATCCTTGGTTACATGTGCATGTGGAAAACTGTCTGGTGACTGTCTGTTTGTTCTATCTTCTGGCTCACGCCTGTATCTGTAATCATCTTTATCATCCTCTGTATACCTTCGCCGCTTCTGTTCAGAATTACTCCAGTCAGGTGAAGACATGCGTCTTCTCACTGAGCTCTTTCCATCTCTGTTCCAGTCTCTGTTCGATGAGTCTTTGCCGTACAGCATCTTAGGTGAGTCACTGTACTCTCTACTTCTCCTCGACCTCTCTGTTCTACTTTGTCCATCCCCACCATATTTCTGATAGGAATCCTGTGGTATATCTCTGTGAGATTCACGCCGTTCTTCCCATCTGTCATCATAGTCATCCCACTGCCTTGAGCTTCTGTCACTGTAGTGCCGCTTGTGGCTGTACTCAGACCGGCTCGGCTGCATCATCTCACAGCAACTCCAGCAGCGGAGTGGACGTCAAAGCCTGCAGCAGCAAATAAAGAAGAAAATTTGCTTTAAAATCACAAGGCAGAACTCCAAAAGATTGATAAACCAAAACTAGATCGCAGATATTTAACAATAACTTAACTCAAGGGATTTATTTTACAGACAGGCCACAGGGGACCCACAGTATAGACAGATTCAAACTTCAATATGCTAATTTTTTTGTATATCCTGTTGGTATATTTAGCAGCATATGTAAATGACATCAGCTGACAGGATGTAAGCATGAACCCATGCTGTTGCCTAGCAATTAAATCCCAGTGGAACAATCTAAACAGTTCAATAATGCTAAGGGCACACCTTCAATTGTTCTTGTCACTGACTAAGTCAGACAGTAAACCTCCAGTCACTCTTGCACATGAAGTGGTCAAAGTAATATCATAGCGCACCTAGGCACATAAAATATGTTGTGATTCATGTAACAAAAGGTAGAGAATCTTAAATATTTAAGACAGCTTATATTGATGCAGAAACATTAGCTGCATCGATGGCAGGAGTCTCACACAGTGTGCTGTCCTGGACTAGCTAACAGCTAAAGGTGTGCAGATTTTCACTCTTACAGAAACATAGACGTATTATACAATTAAGTTAGCTACTGTACAGTGTTTACAACACAAAAAACAATAGGTTAGCACCACAGAAGCACTGGGAGGTTAGTGGTGGCCTCTTTCTCTGTACCTAGCTAACGTTAGCTTTTAACGTTAGCTTGCTAGCTCTATTGGCTGTTTGCTAGCAGGTCGGCTTCAAAGTAGCAGAGCGTATCTTGCTAGTTAGCTTTAGCTAGGACGAAAATACGAAACTCACAATATATTGTCATCAAAAAGCAAAACATTTGCTCTGGCTGCCCTCTCCTCGGCCTGGTGTACAGACAGCACAGGTGTAATGAAAGCTAAGAAGCTGCAGAGGACAGTTTCTGGTTAGCAATAATCACTGTGGGGTCGGGTGACAAACGAGCGTTCCATTACCTTTTCCGTTGGACGACTCCACTTTCTTAAAGGGGGGAGACCTGGGGGGGGTGCTGAGATTAGGATTGGCAATTTGTTTAAATCTTTACAGCAACTCAGCAAGTTAGCAGTTACCTCACATTTGTAACCAAGTTTTTGGTGGCGCGGTGCACCCTGCGCCTCACTAGAGTCGTTAGGTTTTCTACCGACATAGTAAGTAACGCAAGATTTAAGTGACCGCCCCCTCCTGGATGGAGTGTGAACAACCGGAAGTCCTCTTCGGATTTCACCTGCTACATGTGTGGTTCCTAACCTTTCTCCTGAAGGGGCCCCTTTTCTATCATTGAGTGAACTGACGACCCCCGACTAAGTGACATATTGATTTTATATATGTCAGTGCAATCTACAGGCCAATTAGTTGTCAGCTTTGCTTATCTGCTTCAATGATGGTATTTTATCTCGATTTTATTTTATTTTATTTATTTAGGCTGTTTTGTATCTCTTGAAATTGCCTCATTTGATTTACTTGCATCCAGTATTGTTTTAAATCCGGGATCAAGCATGTAAAGCTTTGTTTTGATCATTATCATCATTATAATTATTATTATAATTATTGGCAGTAGTAGTAGAAGTATTATATTTAATGTAGATTTCATGTTATATTCAATGCACAACAGTGACAATACAGAACAAAAGATAAACTGTACAATTAACTGCAGGAAGTTTATGTAAAACAAGCTCTCTGGATGAATTTTGTGCAGTTTATTTCTTGTAAATATTGCATCAGAGTTGACTTTTCCTGATATTTGTAAGAACTTTACACAGTTCTCTGTCTTGTATATATTTTTTCATCTTAACAATGGAAACTTGTGCATTGTTTCATTAGCTCTTCGACTGTCTCAACGGTGTACTTTTGTAATGCAAGACAATGTTGTTTAGCACAGAGGGACGACTCTGTGAGTAAAGTTTTTTTTAGCATGTATATATTTATTAATAATCTAAACTTAAAAAAAAAAAAATCTGGTTTCCTTAACAAGAGTGAATAAAGTGTTTAGACCAGCTAAACGTATTCATTTACTTGTTGTTTTTTTTTTTAAGTTTTCTCACACCCTTTAAAATCAAAAAGGACTAGCAACCTCCCACGATGCTTTGTTGACTCCCAGGGGGGTCGGGACCCCCAGGTTGGGAACCAGTGGTCTACATCCGTGATAGTTGAGAGCTGCATACCATCCATCATGGGCGGATTATGAGGCAATGGCACCCACCACCTCTCCTACTGTTCATTGAGCTAGTTTCTCTTTGTAGTCTTTACACATCTCCTTGTGGTTCTGTGCCTCTTTAAAGTTACTTTGCTTCAATTTTTTAGTAATTTGTGTCACTTTGCAACTGTTTTGCATCTCTTTGTAGTCATTTTATGTGACCTCTGGTCTTTTTGAGTCTCTTCCTGGTTGGCACGTGAATTTGTGTGATACCTTGCAGGTGAAGGCCAGGTGGGGGCCCTGACACCTTGGGCCCTGGGCTCATACCATATGACCCAATGAAAAAATTAAAGTTTCAGGATTTCAGAAACATAGAGTCAGGTTGCTCAAATTTGATAGGTCAACTTCAGATCTGAAAGTTAAAGCCTATCCTGTCCTGGTTAGCTTGGAAGTTGCTTTTTGAAAATTCTGAATTTTATTTGAATATTTGAATTTTTGGATCTGAATTTGTGATCATTGAAATAAATATATTAAAATTTAGCTTCTGAAATTGCAAATCAAGTGATTTCCTATTTAAATTTCAAGGTGAATTAGTTTAAGAGGTGAAATATTTCAATAAGTATTTCATGGGTGTTAAAAATTCAAACACTTAAATTTGCTTCCACTATTATTTACTTCCATTCTGGGAGCCAAACAAAAGTTTAATTTGTAACTGCAATATTAATAATTTATAAAGTAGAAAAATATTGCCATGCAAATTACTGCAATACTATGCTGTATTGATTTTATCCCCACTCCTAAAAAACAGGAAAAGAAGTAAAAGAGTAGGAACCCAGCGCCTGATGTTTCCAGGTGGTAAAAGACGTGGCATGTGTATGAGCCTTTAATCTGCACAGAGGACTGCAATTAAAAAAATGTGTTTACAAATTTTACATGTGGACAGACTCTAATACCTACAGATGCACCAGGAGCGTGGCCAGAGAGCTGACAACACACACAGGACAGACTAAGCACATTCTTTATTAGATCTTTCCCTACAGGTAGCCATCAAATGACGACCCATTCATTTGCAACAACAAACAAAATGTTAAACAAACAGCACACTCACAGTATTTGTGCAACTTCACACAGCTCGCTCTACATACAATCGCCTGTGTAGTCTACATCATTAAAGGCCTACTCACTAATGAGGTGCACTCATTTGCTCCCTGGGTGATACAGATGATACATTTGCTCCAATCACAAGTGCAGTTTAGACATGTAGTCTGTGTTAATGATGGAATGGTGTCAGGGACGTGTGTCGTGTGAGTGAGGGAGAGGCCAATCAGACGAGGAACACACAGAGTTTTTTAACAGTCCCGGGGCGCTCTCCTGCAACTCTGCGAGCATTAGGGATGTCCACCTGAGGGCGCTGTAACAGAGGACAGTTGAACACAGCACACAGTTAAGCACTTAATGAGCTTTGCTGGGAGCACGGTCACAGCTACACTTCCACACAGGGATATTTCTGTATTTGCATGCAAAGAGTGAGTGAAGTCAGAAGTATCAGAGCAGCAGAAACACACAGAGACATCAGAGACTTGATAATACAATCACAACCTTCAAGTTCTCATAATGGCTTTGACCTTTTAAATAAGTGTAGAAAGGCTGTCACTGTCCTGTTTTTGTTTTATGTGCTTTAATCTTCAAGAACACAGTCAAAAAATTACTAGCCAAAAAATAACACACAAGCTGACTGTTATCATCACATTTCACAAAACATTTTGCAGATTACAGTTGTCTCTTTTCAGATTTCTGCCTCGGACTGCACACTCACGCTCAGGTCTGTTCAGATTTAAGCAGTAAAAGTCATTGTGATGACTTTGACTGGTCTCACACTCAGTTGGGAAGCAAGATGTTTAATTCCTCTGTACCTGAACAAACTGTTTCTTTCCAGACACAAATGCAGACTTTCCATGATCTTAAAAATCATCATCAGATTGGGTTTGGCTCATGCATTTTATCATGTAGCGTGCAGGAACCCGCAATCTACCAAGTTAAAGGTCCAGTGTGAAGGATCTATTGGCAGAAATGGTATATAATATTCACAATCTTGTTTTCTTTAATTTATAATCAACAATTGTTGTGTTTTGTTACTTTAGAATGAGCTGTTTATATGTACATATGGAGAGGTTCCTCTTCCATGGTGTCCACCATGTTGTTTCTACAGCGGCCCAGAACAGACAAACTAAACACAGGCTCTAGATAAGGCCATTCACGTTTTCACATGGGCCACTGCAGCTCTCCTACACACTGGGCACACAGAAAAGTTTCAGTTCTCCACCTCACCTCTAGATGCCACTAAATCCTACACGCTGGATCTTTAACATCGGAGTAAGTCATTTTAGCTCACCTCTTCTTGAGACGCTTTTAAGCCACTTTGTACTGGTTTATGATTTCACCCATTTACTGTATATAAAGATGGACCACATGACAGCTCACCAAAAGTGAAGCTACAGTATCTTCACCACCCTGGTGGCTGGCTGCGGTACAGGTCATACATTTTAGGTAGTTTTTATTGTGCTGATGTATGTTTAAGTTTTTGGTTTTTCTTATGATTTGGTTTTAATTAGTTATTTAATACTATAAAAGGAGATCTGAAGTCATAATTGACAGCTTTGTGTGTCAATCTCTGTGCTCGTAATCAACAGGACTGCTTGTAAATAGTCGGAGGGGTGCATGGGCGGGAACTTAATACTGTGGAGATCACTACTGCCCAGACTCCAGTGCAACATGGAGCCGTATCCAGCATTTTGGCTTCATTTTTTTTACTGTATGAGAAAGCAGACATGTGTTGTCCATCTTCACATATAATCACTAATCTGACTCTATACTGGGAATTTATTCTAAAAACTGTAGTGCCACTAAAAGTAATTGTATTATCATAGTTGTGCATATTTATATTACAGTAATCATCTCTTCAGGATTTGAGTTTCTTGGCTCCAAAGTTGCAGTCTAAAGTTTTCCCTTAACAGCAGGAACACATTCATGCACGATACAACATCAGATACAGCTCCCTGCAGCCTCCCACCTCCTCACTGGTAGAATTTTATCTCTGTGTCCACGGAGTCAAAAAACAAGTCCCCCAGTTCTTCTCCTGGTATCTCTCCGCTCAGCATGGCTGAAATGTCGCTCAGACATTGGGACTCCAGGTCCCTCAGGATCTCATAGGCAGCTAAACCCTCGTCCTGACACAGTGAGAGAAAGACAGAGACATGTCAAAACAACAGTAACACCACGGTCAAAGAGCATTTTCATAATCTATGTTTAAATCTGCTTAAAGGGACAGTTCACCTTAAAAATCAAAATGACATATTTTAAGCCGATATCTCCAACATTCTGCAACTCACACCAAAACTATCTAGACAAATAAACAGCATTACAGGAAAGAGGGAAAAAAATGTATTTTTGATCTGGGGGTGAACTGTCCATGGAGTCATTTGACTAAATCCTAAACTATGGCTGAGCCCCTGAATGTAATATCATGTACAGTTACAAGAATCCAGATCTCACTGTTGGCCTTTTGAATGTCCTGAGTGTAATTCAAGCGGGCGTCTGCGGCAGGAGACACAGACTTAATGACAGCAGTTGCACACTAGTTATCACACACCTCAATTTCCTCTACAGGCTAATCTGGGTGTCTGCACACTCTCTTTGCTCACCAAAACAGCAGGCAATAGTTTTGTCCCGATGCCATATTACATAGTGATAATATACGATATGCACTGTACACTAATTCTCAGAGTATACTGTTTTTTCTCCAGTGAGTTCACAAAATATCGACACACATAACTGCTTTGTGCAAACAGGAAATGATGAAATACATGCACAAAATACATCAAGCCAACTTTGAAATGCCACTGTCACTAACAGAGAGCAAAATACATGTTATGCAGAAAAGCTAGTAAGTGGACTAGGGTTGCAACTAACGATTTTTTTTATTCGCCGATTAATCTGTCAACAAGTTGTTTTGTCTTAAAAATACCAGATAATGGTGAAAAATGTTAATCAGTGTTTCCCAAAGTCCAATATGACTTCCTCAAATGTCTACACCCGATAATATATTCAGTTAACTGTCGCAGAGCAGTGAAGTAACTAAAAAATGGAATCAGGGAATTTTTACATTTTTTCCTAAAGATTTTCTTGAACCAATTTATCGATTATTAAATTAGTTGACAACTGATTTAATAGCTGAAATCTACTCGTTGCAGCCCTAAAGCAGACCTTGGTTTTGGTTTCTTTTCTTAGACTTCTGTTACCGACCTAGGTGAATAATCTACACGTACGATAACTTTTAAGCCAACACAGAAGGGTCCACTAAGTGCTATGGATGAAATCAAAACACCAACTGAGTTTGCATGTCAATCCATGCCAACTGAGGACAGTCCTTTGCTGATGACTACTGTGTGATAAAGTAAAAAGCTCAAGAAAAAGCTCGTAAATTGACCTTGAATTGGGACTACAGTTTCCAAGGTCTAGATTTACCTTTGTAGGTACTACTTTCTCATGCCGTTTCCACCTTTATCTGCAATTATCAAAACCACTTTTAAAAGAAAAAAGTTCACGTTCTGTCTCTTGAAATTTTGCTGCATCAGTCTTATCAGTCCGACATGATGAGTAGCTTATGGTAGCAATTTTATGTAGGCCCAAAAACAGCCAGTCGGAGTTGATTTGCCACATGGTTTTACCCTCACAGCAGTATGCGGCAGTGACACTGACTTTACCAATGTGCCGATCCGTTCCACTTTACGCGAGCTTCTGTGATATCATCGTAATAATGTTCTACAACAGCCACATACAGCCAGCAGACTGTCTGGAGTTCTAAAGGGTCCAGTGAGCTCCTCCAGAGCTGAAGTATAGTCATGCTTTACCATTAGGGCAATGATTATCAAATTATGTTAATCTTTTTTTATCACT